>VMDO01008550.1:6279-83343 GCA_007922755.1 Pedetes capensis
TTAATGATAAAACTCTAAAGGTAATGTGTGCAATTTTTTCATTGCCTGATTATGTTTATAATAAGATAACCTTGTTATAAATGTTAACACATAAGAAATCTATGATCTTAAAATTTTAACTGTCAACTATGTAGTTGTATGTTTAATAGTTATCCACTGTTTATTGTCCAGTATTGAAGCTGCTTCAGGTGGTAAAGCTGAAGTTATCACTTGTGATGTACTCCTGGTTTGCATTGGTCGGCGACCATTTACTCAGAATTTGGGATTAGAAGAGCTTGGAATTGAACTAGATCCGAGAGGTAGAATTCCAGTCAATACCAGATTCCAAACTAAAATTCCAAAGTAAGTCAAATAATTGTCTACATTTTTAATTTTATACTAATGATATTATCTTTCGTTGTCTCTGTATAAAGATATAAAATATGAACCCTCTTCCATGGTGAGAGGGGCTGGGATTTAGCTCAGTTGGTAGAGCGCTGCACTGTAGTCTCTGAGGTCCCGAGTTCGATTCCCAGCACCACAAAAATGGGAGAAGGACCTGGCAATCCACTCCCAAGGCAATCCCGGAACAGCTATTGAAAACCCTATGAGGGTCACTATGAGTCGGATACCGACTCGATGGCACCTAACAACAACAACAACAACAACAACAGCAACAACATCCATGGTGAGATGGGTTCATATGTAAAGGTTTCCACCCAAGTCACCATTTTATGCAGTATCAAGCATATATAATAGTGATAGACTTTTAAATCCTTCTTAATTCTTGTTTTATTTATTTATCAATTCATTTTCTTTCTTTCTTTTCTTTTCTTTTTTTTTTTTTTTGAGACAGGGTCGTACTGTGTAGCCTAGCCTTGCCTCAAATTTACAAATCTTCTGCCTCAGCCTCCTGAGTGCTAGGATTATAGGTATGCATCTCTATGCCCAACTGCTGTTTTTTAATTTAAATATTTGTCTTAATTATCTGTCTTGTTTCTTTATGAGATAGAATCTTGCTTTGTTGCCCTGGCTAGTCTTGAACTACTGGACTCAAGTGATCTTCCTGCCTCAGCCTTCTAAGATCTGGTCATTTTCAAGGATTTTAAAATTTATTTCAAACACCATTTTGAAAATAATGACTTTTATCATGCTTAAAAATATAACTAATTGAATTTTGTCATTGCTTAAAGATTACAGCGTGAAATCAGATCTTTGAGGAGCTGCATTTGATATATTTTTTGGTGACTTATTAGCTAGAAGCATATTTTTGTTCCCATAGTGTAACTGATTTTTTTTTTTTTAAATGTTATAGTATTTATGCTATTGGCGATGTGGTTGCTGGTCCAATGCTGGCTCACAAAGCAGAGGATGAAGGCATCATCTGTGTTGAAGGAATGGCTGGCGGTGCTGTGCACATTGACTACAATTGTGTGCCATCAGTGATATACACACACCCTGAAGTTGCTTGGGTTGGCAAGTCAGAAGAGCAGTTGAAAGAAGAGGTAATTCTGAATCCAGATAGGTTTACTCCATCATGTAAATTAAGCAAATAACAGTAGTGACTGAGAAAAAAACATCTTATCATTGCATTCATGTTTTAATAATTGTAGAGAACACTATAGCTTTCATATTTGTTCTTTTGTTAGCATCATGAAGAGATCATTTACTCCTTAGACTTACCAGCAGTAATAGAGGGAGGATAAGCTGCCTGTATTCAATAACTAGTAACTGCAGAACTTTTACATTTGGCTTTAAATACCAACATAACAGATGTTTAAATTTGCTTGCATTTGTACCCAAAATATATTTCATAAATCTGCCTTTTGCTTGTTCTTTATGTTTGCTTTATGAACAATTGGCATCTTGGGATTTTCTTTCCAAATAAATGGTAGGTGATTTCACTAATGAGAATAAACTCTTTCAGTACTTATGTAGATTCTTATTTTTTGCCTCACAGGGTATTGAGTACAAAGTTGGGAAATTCCCATTTGCTGCAAACAGCAGAGCTAAGACAAATGCTGACACAGATGGAATGGTGAAGATTCTTGGTCAGAAATCAACAGACAGAGTACTGGGAGCACATATTCTTGGACCAGTGAGTAATGTAAAACCAGAGAAATCCTAATAAGATTTCTCAAAAACATTGCTATTTAATAGATCAATTTTAGATAAACTGGCATTTATATTCTCATTTTTCCAGTAACCAACAAAAGTTTGAATATGACCTCTGTGCAGTTTCTAGCAGACTACCAACAGTACTCAGACTTGCCAACCATTTCTGCTTGCTTGTTGTTAGGTGCCGTCAAGTTGTGTCCGACTCATAGCGACTTTCATAGGGTTTTTCAATGACTGACTGTTTCAGGACTATTTTTGGAAGTAGACTGCCACATCCTTTTCCCATTTTTGTAGTGCTGGGGATCAAACCCAGGTCTTTTAGAGAGTGCAGAGCGGGCACTCTACCAAGTGAGCTAAACCCTAGCCCCAATCTACTTGCTTAAAACCCTCTAACCTTCTAATGTTGTGGTTTTTTATTTTTTGCTTTTTTTTGAACCTCAGACTGTTATGTATGAGGACTCACTGAATCTAGTCCTGCACTACCCACCTTTCTGACTTTATCTCTTTGTGTTCTCCCCCTTTGCTTATTATTTTTTTGCCAGATCAGTCCTGTGTCATTTTCATAACAGGCTAAGCTTGTTTGTATTTGAGGGCCTTTATACTTGTAGTACCTTCTGCCTAGAATGCTCTCCCTCCCGATCTTTGCATGGCTGGTTCTTACTATTCAGGTCTCAGCTCAAATATTACCTGGTAAAGGAAGCCTTAGACTCTAGTGAGTCTAAAGTGTAATTTCCCCCTAGGTATCTGATGTAACAAAAAATATTACAGAATGTTTGACTGCTTTCTGTGTCCTTTTTCCTAAGTATGTACCTGTTGACTTTATTTCATTTTTATAACTTAGTGAGATAGATGCTGTTATTTTTGAAGCAATGAAACTGAATGAAGCTCATAGAGCCAGTGAATAGTTGAGGTTGTAAAGCAGCAGTATGTGAATCCAGGCCATCTTACTTGAGAGCCCAGGTGCTTCTGTGTCACCTTTTCTGTTAAGCTTTTTCTGATTAGGAACTTCTTCTTGACTTGACCTCAACTGCTATAACAAAGGTATCAGACAATTTTAAGGTCTAAAAACCTGGTCTCTTAATCACTGCTACTCTACTAGCAGGTAGTTATTTTTGCCCTGAAAACAAAATTATTTCTTGGCTTATTTTAAAGGGTGCGGGAGAAATGGTAAATGAAGCTGCTCTGGCTTTGGAATATGGAGCATCCTGTGAAGATATAGCTAGAGTCTGCCATGCACATCCGGTAATTATTAACAACATAACAGAATTAATGGGCACCTGAATTTTTTTCTGACCCACAAATACTTAATTTTTAATTTTACATTTCTTCCCTTGCAGACCTTATCAGAAGCTTTTAGAGAAGCAAACCTTGCTGCATCATTTGGCAAATCAATCAACTTTTAATTTAGAAGAGATATATATATATATATTTGTTGAAACCTCCTCGAAACCTTGGTAGAGGTCACATTTCTGAACAGAATAGGTCCAAGAAGATCTAGGACTGAATTATGAAACTTTTGGAAGGTATTTAATCAGTTTGGACAGAATGGAATAATCTTGTATCTATATTTTAAATAATATTTCATGTGTTAACATGCAGGATAAAAAAGCTACTTATAGTTGCACCCTGAAAGGTTTCATCACTGTATATTTTCATGCTGTTTATGAAAGTTCAGCTTAACCAAACTAATAATGAGTGGCTTTTCTCTCTGATTCAGTAAAGCTGAATTTACTTCTACAAGAAGGAACTTCTTGGAGTATGGTATGTGAACAGTTGTGTTTGAAGGAAGGTGATCAAGTTACTTTAAATTTGGTTTTCATATTGGAAACAAGTCAGTCACTAGAACAAGATTCAATGTGTATAAACCGAACTCATGTAAATAAAGTGATCATCTCTTGTTTTATTTAACTCCTAGATTCTTGAGTTTAAAAGTAGAATTTATGTGTTCAAAGGTTTCTACGGTTCCATTGAGGTCTACCAGTTGAAGGATAGTTATTCAGTTACCCAAAGAGGGTCTTTCTATAAAACTAAAATATTAAATGGAAACTCAAATGTATTATAGGAAGGAATGAAGAAATTGAAATAAACGAGTCTTAAACATTTATTTGCTGGTTATTATGGGGGCGTATTGAGATGCTCCTAATTGTTTGACTATCTCTAGTGTGTATTTTATTTTTCATTCTTTATTATTATTTGTATAGGCCTGAATGTATCTCTTTTTTCATTGTACAACATTGCGGCATTTAAAAGGTCATTACTTTTTTCATCTGTTTTACAGACACCTACTAAATTTTTAGCATATACTTGTGGAGAAATATAACATAAGGAATTCTTTAATCTGCTGTCTTTTCCTATGTGGATTTCCTTGGCTAAGTAAATGATTATTTCTTTAAAGAGTATTATAAAAATTGCATTTATTTATAAATGTTTAAAATAGTTATTGAAGTATCTCAAGAAGAGGAAAAGTACTAAGTGCCAAACAGGCTTTTTGCATATTACAACTGAACTTAAGCATCATTTCATATTCATTAAGTATCTATACAGTAGATTTCTACAAAGGAAAGTAAATGAAAATTTAAGGAACTACAAAATGCAAACTACTCGATTGCAATTTAAAGGTTAAAAGTTATTAATTAATATTATTTATTTTTGTGGTAATAGGGGATTGAACCTAGGGTCTCATGCTTGCTTTGCAAGTGCTGTACCACTGAGCTGTACCCTTAACTCATTTTTGACTTTTTATTTTGAGACAGGGTCTTGCTAAGTTACACAGACTGCTTCTGGCCTCAAACTTGTGATCCTCTTGCCTCTACCACCTGAGTCGCTGGGATTATAGGTGTAAGCCACTGCACCCGGCCTGAAGGTTAAAGTCTTACAGAAGGTTTGGGGAAAGTAATCTGTATGAAATTTCTAAGATACTATCAATTGATTGTAGCTAACAGGAAAAAGTTTATTATCTTTGGGTTTCAACTGCATTATTCGTGGGTCCCATTTTCCTTTGTATGGCCAGTGGTTGTAGTGATTGTGTCATAGTCATGACTGGTAAATTGTAAAGACTCTGGATTCTCCTGCATACTTCTGAAAAGTACTGGATTTTCTCTTCTTTTTTAATCAGGTAGTTAGGGTAAATGCCAAGCTCTTTTGTTGGGCTGGGAAGGTAGCCAGCTAAAATTTCTTCTGTTTTATCTTTACTTCTGCTTGAAGTCTCCCCCAGATTGGGCAGAGTATTCTTCATACTCCAGCTGTTATGCTTGCCCCAAACTGTCTTCTGATTCCTTAACCAATGAAATTGGCCTTTCTCTTCTCAAGTAAAAACTTGTTAAAAATGAGATATTCACCCGGTGCTGTTCCTTCCTGGAGGGTCAGCTCCCCTCCACCTTCTGTCTGCTTATATTCCTTTCCAGTGTCTATGCATTTTCAGTTAAACATGTTTTGTTCAGAGTTTGCAGTTGTTGGCAACGGGGTTGGTGTGATATGTATTACTTTACCATTATGGAACGCTGTGTCTAAAATCTGAAATCTCAGTATGTCAAATGCTAGTTTATTTAAGCCTCAGACATGTCCTCTCTCAGGGACATTGCTAATTTGTGAATAGTGAAACATTTAATATGAAGTCCTAGCTATAGAGACATAGAAAAAACCAGTTAAATCTAACTTAAGAGTTCTCACATAAGAATGCAAACACATCTGGGTGAGGAATAAAGTCCTAGGATTAAAAATAAGTGTTAAATGTTCACTTAACTGCTATCTACTAAGCTGTCAGTGTTTTAGGGGCTTACGAAGGGTAAGCTTAAAGTAATTGTCCAGTTCACTGATCTCATTAAAGTTAGTTTTTGGAAAATGAGATACTTCATTGTTTTATTTAGCTGAAAAGGCATAGATAGTACAGACAACTTGTACTATTTTTAAAGAAAATGAGTGTTCTTATAGATGAGGAGGATGACCATTTTGCTAGTTACCTAATAAAAGTGACAAATAATTTCTTTGGACCAGAGGGAAGTTGGCTTGTTGTCTAAATTATAGCTGTTTACAGAACTTTTATCCAGCCAAATCTTCATTTCCAGCTGTGTTGGATATGTGGGTGGTTTAGTAGTCACAGAGTAGTTTTGGTCTAAGAAGAACGTGTGGAACAAAACAAAACAAAAACAAAAACACTGAGGAGCTGGCACAGGCTGCTGTCCAGCTTGTTCAGCCTTATAGCTGACAGAGGCCTGGCAGTTATATTCAAGTGATAGTCTTTATGCTCTGGATTGATACGTGATTGTTTTGGCTTCATCTTCAGGTTGTGGCAGAGAAACTTTAGTTGCCAAGTTACATAAAGTGTAATATAGAAATTGAGGAATTACGAGTGTCCATTCTGTACTTGAGCCTGCAGCCATACCACTGTGGCATCTGATCCCGTCAGCTCTCTGAAGCTAAGTAGGGTTGGACCTGGTTAGTACTTGGATGGGAGACCACCTGGGAATACCAGGTGCTGTAGGCTTGGGAGAAGGACCTGGTGACCCACTCCCAAATAATAATCAGCCATTGAAAACCCTATGAATAGCAGAGAAGGATTGACAATAGTGTTTCACCTGTTGTACATAGGGTCACTATGAGTCAGACAAAGACTTGAAGGCACCTAACAACAATTCTGTACTTGAATTGCATTGTTCAGATCGTAAGAGTAGTGTCTGTTCACTCTGTTGTTGTTTGGTGCCATTGCTGTCTGACTCACAGCAACTCTCATAGGGTTTTCAATGGCTCTTTTGGGATTATTTTGGGAGTGGGCTGCCATGTCTGCTCCTGTTTTTGTGGTGCTGGGGATTGAACCCAGGGCCTCAGAGACGGTAGAACAGTGTTCTACCAACTGAGCTAAATCACTTTAGAGAATAATAGGAAAACATATCCCAGTGTAATTTGTACAAATCTTGATGGGCTATTTCCTCTCAAATATAGCTGTAATATAGCCATTGTCTTTATTCTGTGCAAATATCAGTATGATGGTATTATTGTCAATTATGCCATAACCTAAAATTTTACTGTGGTAGTGTGTGGTATATTCTTGTTTTGCTGTGCTTCTTATACTAATTTATGAACTCCTTTGTGAAGGTAAGTCCTGTGGTCATGTTATTTTGATATTTACTTATAAATGTATGAAATGTTTATTTTTATATGAGGGATGATATATCTCAACAGTATGTTCAAGTGGAATTGTATATCCCAGTAGTTTTAGCAGTTAGCAACTGCCATGGAAGTAGAGTAGCTAAAGTAGACAAAATATAGAAAGATGGTAAAAAGATTGCTGTGAAGTGTCCACAGATTAACAGAAACAGAAAAAATAAATAATCATTCCTTTTGAATAAAAAATTTGTCATGAAAGAGCTAACTGAAACTTGCCAATCAGCCCTGGTCTTATTCTAGGTGATAATACTGAACTCACAGTCCTAGAGCAAAGAGTATTTACAGGAGTTTGAGATTGGAGCAACTAAGCAGCCACTGAAATGGCAAAGGTAGCTTAGGCTATTACATTTTCCCCCCTTAACTTTGACTTGGGACTCCCACTGGGAGTTTATTTTAAAAGGGGGGGGAGGTGGAATTTTAGAAGATGTTGACCTGTGAGATAAGTAATAGTTTGTTTATAGACATAATAGAAATATGGTCTTCCTATCTTTATAAGGAAAATAGCCAGTTGTTGTTAGGTGCCATCGAGTCGGTATCCGACTCATAGTGACCCTCACAGGATTTTCAATGGCTGTTTTGGGATTGCCTTGGGAGTGGATTGCCACATCCTTCTCCCATTTTTGTGGTGCTGGGAATCGAACTCGGGACCTCAGAGACTGCAGTGCAGTGCTCTACCAACTGAGCTAAATCCCAGCCCAGGAAAATAGCACTCTTTGCTAAAAGGATTCATGAATACCAAACTGGTATAAATAATAGTAAATTTAAGAATTATGCTAAACATTTATACAAAAGCATCGTAGTTTATTTAATGCCATACAAAATTTGGTGGTTAAAAACATTAAATAGGTAATGTTTTATTTTGAAGATCATTATGTCAGTTTTTTAAATGTAGCTATTTTACTTTGGTCACCTTGGCCATCTTATAGACTTTTCTCCTTTGTTACAAGCAGGTACTATAAATAGCAACTTTCTGGCTTATATCCTTAAGGAGTGAACGAACCTCTCCTTCCAGTCTCACTAATTCTTGAGCTTTATCTTCTAAATATTTTTGATTGTCTTCATATTTTCTTTCTAAGTCTGTAGAAGATGAAAAGAAAAAGTTAAGTCTGAATGATTTGTCTTATGATGATCTGAAATCCTCTTTGCCTGAAGACTATTTAAAACCTAAGACAAATGAATAGATTTTCACTTTCTAAAGAAAAAACTATGGATACCATAATTTAAAAAATTTTGTTACTTTATAAAACGATGAGCCCAGGTGAAAGGACTCACCTTTCAGCAGTTGCAACTTGCTGTTTGCTTGAGCCAAAAGTGTTTTTGCTTCATTTTGTAGCATTTCAGCTTTTCTTCTGGCATCAGCTGACTCCTCAGTTTTTTTGGCAATTAAATTTGCTACTTTCGTATACTTTTCATCAAGTTCACCGTCCAGAGTCTGCATTTCCAAATTTAGATGCAAAGAGGTAGGTAATAATGTAATTCTAAGAACTATAGTGTAATCACAGCAAGCTTGGATCATGAAGATATTAATTTGCAGTGAATTTTTCCTATTGTTTTCTTTTTCCAACACAGAGGTGTAGGAAAGGTACTTTTTATGTAATGCCTAAAAGCTGCAGTAATTTTAGGAAAAATTCTGAATAGAAAGGAGTTAGAAATTAATAGTTTTAACACCTCCCCTTAAGTTTAAAATGGTGTCTTTGGAGAGAAACATTTGCCCACACAGATTTAGAATTCAAAGATGTTTTCCCTATCACTTGGCTTCTAATTAAAAGTTTTTTGGGAGAAGGACCTGGCAACCCACTCCCAAAAATCAATCCTGCCATTGAAAACCCTATGAATAGCAGAGAAGCACTGACAATAGTGTTTCACCTGTTGTGCATAGGGTTGCTATGAGTCAGATACCAACTCGATAGCACCTAACAATAACAACAATTAAAAATTTGGCATATGTGAGATTTTCTCTGCTTAGTATCTTCTATTAGAAGCAGGGATAGTTAATTCAAGATAAGTCCACAAGGACTAAGGTTTGATTTCCTACTAGCTGTTCTCTGGAATGAACTCTAAGCTACTAGCTATTCTCTGGAATGAACTCTAAGCTTTTTCCATTCTGCTTTTAAAATATTCTTACATAGTCAGGTAGTTACTATATGACATAAAAATCTTTCTTACTGAAATACAATACAGAAATACAAGTTTAGTATGCTTGTTTTAAGACTTCCATTCCTATGTTAAATTAGTTCCATTCCTCTAAACTTTTATCCAATGGGCCTACGTCACACTTGCTGAACATGTCCTCGTCACACTTGCTGAACATGTCCTCCACTTTCATTCTTTTCTATCTGTATCTCTAAAGACTGCTATTTTAAAATAGTTCATTTGGGGTGTTTCTGGTGAATAACAATGTAAGGTCCTTGTTCTGTATTAATTCCAAAGGAAGAGAAGATGGAAACCAGTTGTACTTTTAATCAGCTTAGCTGTGAGATTACAAAGATTTACTTACCTTCTTAACATCTTCTGCACTTTGTTTTACAGTATATACTACTTTTTCAATGTATTCTGCCTCCCCAAAGTTCTGGGTAGCCTTCCGCTTTAGTTCTTCTACATTCTTTTCTAGCTCGTTGATACGCTGGGAAGCGTTGAACAAGGTTTCCTCAGAAGCTGCTGTTTCAGATTCAATCTAAAAGTATAATGTCAATCATTCAGCAAGCCATTAGTTCAAGAAATGGTAGAAAGTACTATGAGTACACGTTTAGTGGAAGATTTTAAAAGGCGGCTGTGCCATTTTGCTCTAGACCAAAAGAAGTAATTGAAAAGACCTCATTAACACTTATATGGAGTGCCCAGCTTTAGTCCTTGCTACTTCTCAGATACTCATTCACATTATTTTGGTACTTCTGATTAAATAAGCTGGGATTGAGGTAAAATGTTTCCTTACTTGACATTAAGAACCACCCCCAGGCAGCCTGATGTGTTGAGAAAGCATTTTAGGGACACCTGCAAATTCTGGCTAAAGAACATTCACAAATAAGCAGCTGTGAGGAGGATTTCCACATAAATCTCCAAAGTTATGTGGGTGGGAAAATTATAACTTCCAGTCATCAGTTTAGATTTTCCAATCAACTCTGAATGTTAAACTCTAATAGTGGAAGTTTCAGCTAATTATTGAGGACATGGAGACTAGAAGTGTTCTTAAAGTTTCTGTGGATTCTGAGATGGTGTATAGTCAAAGAAATGTACTATTGCAAGGTATAAATACTGAGAGCTGGTTAGGAAAAAAATACCTTGGTGGCTGGTAGAGGTCCACATTTGATCTCTTTTAAAGAAAACCAATAAACATTTTTTTTTAAGTTAGCCAAAGTAAGCAGATTGGCCCATGACATGATAACCAATTTCACCAACCATTTAGTTTTCTTAAAAATGATCTTTTAAGGTTAGGTCTGTTCCATAGAATTAACTCTGAATAACAATGCTGTCATGAATGACACTACTGCCAGTGTAGATATTTGGTAAAATTTGTGAATATTTCAAACCAATTCTCACTTTCATAAAATTTACCCATTAGTGAATTTAGAAAAATTCATAGAGTAATTATAATTTTTAGGCAGTAGTGAATAGTTTGTGACAAGTTTTCATTGGCAGGTTTAGTTAGATATTCTTTCATTGTTTCCTGTCCTGAGAGTCCTTGAAAAAACTGCTACCATATTAGCTTGCATCATCAAATATTTCACCCCTATCAAAACATAGTAATTCTTATATATACTGAAATAATTAAGATTCACTACAGTGTTAATGGGCTGGGGTTTAGCTCAATTGGTAGAGTGCTGCTCTGCATTCTCTGAGGACCCAGGTTCAACCCCCAGCACTGAAAAAACAGGAGATGGATGTGGCAACCCCCTCCAGAAACAATCAGCCATTGAAAACCCTATGAGGGTTGTGAGGAGGCAGACCCAACTCCATGGCATCTAACAGCAGCAACATTAATAGTACAACTAAGAAATATGAACAACCTAGAAATAGGAACAAAAATCAAAATACTTAGAGGGTTACAACATAGCCTTGTGGGAAAACAATTTTTCTAAATATTTTTCTGAATAAGTAGCCTAAAGAACAAGGGACCTTATGAATTTTCAAAATTTGAGGAGCAGTGGCAGAGGAACTGGTGGGCTTCATTTCACTAAGAGCAGCAGGACAGGGGAAGATGGGTTTGTGTCAACAGTCGGAAAAGAATGTTGAAAAACCATCTTTCATGTTAAGAACAGGGGAGAGCTGTGTGAAAAATTCTTTTCTTAGCATGTGCCTTTAATATATGTTACTCCTTTTGCATTTTGCTCATTAAAAAGTTTTCCATGCATTCTGAATAGAAGATTGTTTAGCTGTAAGATCTGTGTTAGATTCCTCTAGAATTGCACACTAGAAACAGCAACTTTGACCTTTTGTTGCTTTCTAGTGATTTTCAAAACAGTATTGGTGAATGATCACCAATATCTTGAGACCTGGTCTTAACCATATGGGTTGCTTTCAAGCTGCTTAATAACAGCAGTTTTCTTTTTTCTTTCTTACCTTCCCCTGCCCTCAGTACTGGGGAGTTGAACACAGGACCTTGTGCATACTAGGCAAGTGCTCTACCACTAAGCTACACCTCCAGCCCCCCTTTTTAAGTTTTGAGACAGGGTCTTATTAAGTTGTACAGGCTGCATCCCCACAATCCTCCTGCCTCCCCCTCCTGAGTTGCTGGGATTATAGGTGTGAGCCACAGCACCCAGCCAGCAGGGTAATTTTCTAAAACAGGATTTTGAAATTTAATACTAAGTTCATACTGTGGAACAGTCTATGCACTTTCAGAAAATAATTTTTTTATCTTTCTTAGGCTTTCTGTGGGGGAGAAAAATGAAGGGAACTTAATGGTCCATTGTCTTCAGAGTCTTACTTTCCTCCCTTGAAAATATGTACACTCAATTTTAGCTTCTGTGCTGAGGGAGTAGTTATTGTTAGGTGCTGTCTAGTCAGTGTCTGACTCATAGCAACCCTGTGTACAACAGGTGAAACACTATTGTCAGTGCTTACCTGCTATTCATAGGGTTTTCAGTGGTGGATTGATTTTTGGGAGTGGGTTGATGGGTCCTTCTCCCAAGCCTACAGCACCTGGTGTCCCCAGGCGGTCTCCCATCCAAGTACAAACCAGGCCCGACCCTGCTTAGCTTCTGACATGTGACAGGATCAGACGCCACAGTATTATGGCTGCAGGCAAGGGAGTAGATTTATTTAAAGGAATAATTTTTACTATTGAGTTGTAAGAATTCTTGTTCATGGATAGCTATCAAATGTACTTGTTTTCCTGATAAAAGTATACAGGGGTGGCTTCTCCCACATACAACCCCTTCTGTAATACCTTACCGAAGTTAGCAGGTTCTGGGTTCCTTGGATATCTTCATCTGCTTGTTTAATTGCTTTCTCTGCTGCAATTTGGGCTTTTTCTGCCTCTTCCAGAGCTTCCTTGACCATGTCTGCAGTGACTTTAACGTCTGTTGCACTTTTGCTGAGAAGTATAAGACATAATGTTCATTAACATCAAAATTGTATTTTCTCTCAGAAAATAACATTTCTTTTAAAGGATAGCCTGCATTATATGGTCCAGAAAGACTCAAAACAGGTCACTCTTAGAAATTTCATTAGTTAAATCCTTATTCACTTTGTGCTAGCTATACCAAATAAACCCCCTCCATGCTATTGTGTCTTCAGATACCTGGCTCTTTTAGCTTCTTCTAATAACATCTCAGCTCTGGCAATGTCTGCAGCACTTTGCTGCAAAATAACCTCTACTTGAGAAAGGCTTTCAACTCGTTCACGGATGTCTTCTGTCAAGTTCTGTAACTGCTGTGGGGTGCTAGGCATTTCCATTTTCAATACTTCATTAGCAACTGCTTCAATGCTGTCTAAATCAGCACTATCCTCTGTGAAAAGCAAAAGAGTGAAAAGTCATAGATGGTTCACTCGTTCAACCACGTCAGTCATTAGTTATGAGAACAGTGCTGTGGACTTACACCATGAGACGCTCACATCAGGTTTAGAAGTCTGTAACTTAACTGGGTGAGGAGGTAAGACCTACACACATGAAAAAGTAACTATAGACAGTGATGTGAGAATTTGCTGTAGGCTGGGGTAGGGAGAGAAGATTTCACAGAGGATGAGGAACTCGGGTAACAGAATATGAAGGACATTTCTGGGTGGGGAGACAGTGGGCAGAGCAGGTTATGTGGAAGTCTAGGTGAGTGAATGGTTCAAACTGTAGAAAACCATAGAGGCCAGCATTTAAAGCTGGGACTCAAAGCAATGAAAACTTTTGATGTTAAAAGGAAACTTATAAATGCAGATGTTGTTATTCCTTATAAATTATCTAGATTCAAGAAATTATAGAAAGGGAGAAAATCCAATCAGAAACAAGAGAATCAGGATAGTGTGTTATAGTGGAGTGAAGGCGTTTAAATGTGAAAGTGGTTTAAAAAAATGCCAAGGAGGTTGAGCTTCAAATATGTCATATCCTCATCCATCATAAGTAGTGTTTTCCTCTTTATCAAAGAACATAAAAATGAACTCCAAAGGATTTAAACAGAGAAATATATATATAGGATATTCCTGAAGATATCCTCAGCAAATACTGTTAATTATTATCTATTTTCCCTTACAAACAGAACACTGCCTTTCTCCCTCCCTCCACAGGCATCCACCTGAAAAGTCAGGTAAAATGATCAGCTCTGCATTAAATCCTAGTAGTCTGCCAATTATTATTATCACATTCAATTTTCCAGCAACACTTATGCATGGGTATGTGACTCATTTCCATCATGAGATTTATGGGAATGCCTGAAGGCTTCTGGTAAGGTTTCGTCTCTTAAAAAGAGACAACAAAAGAATGTGTGTGGGGGGTCTCTTCTTTCAATAGATACTGTGTCTTTACGTGAAGTCTAGAACTTTGGCAGCTAACTCATAAACATGAGTGGCTATCTTTAGAACAAAGCTGATTTGCTTAAAATGGCAGAACAAAATGAATTAAAATATGTTGGTCTCAGATCCATGAAGCATCATAGTTTTGGACTTTTTATGTAAGATGATAGACATTCTTTTTGATTAATTCTGACTTGAAAGTTTGCTGTAACTTGCAGCCCACACTATTACTGATGACACACGAACTGTAAACAGTAACATTTGTGATCTGGACCCAGATTCTAGAAGTTATTTTCTCTCCATAGAACACTTAAGGTGCAGACCTTTTTCACAGACAAATTTCTCAACACAGACATTTTTCTTACTTGAAAATATCCTGCAAGAAATGGATTTTATCTAAAATGTAGGTTTGAATTATGGACTCTGAAACAGAATCTTATAGAAACAAATGTCTAAAGTGAAAGGAAAACGAAAAACCTCCTTACGGGTCAAGAAGTCTCTGATTTGCTTGATCAAGTTTCTCAGATCCTCGTTGCTCTTGTCCACTTTTTCTTTGGTAGCACTTGCTTTCAACAGAACATCCTGAGCATTCTGTTTTGCTTCATCTGCCCTTAGTTTTGCTTCAGAGACCTAAATATGAAGAATTACCCATGAAACAATTCCATTCTTTCTGAAGTAGACTAGAATGTTAGAAATGGTCCAAAACATAATGTTGGAAAACTAAGCATTTGGAAACATGTCTCTTGGAAACAAATTTCTCGTATGACAAAGATTTCCTATGTAGGCTGAAAGTATTCATTATACAAATTCCTATACAGTAGTCTTATATAGATAGGGTTAGCATTTACAATTTCTTAAAGTTGTTTTTAACTCTTCTAAAACACTTGGTGGTCTATAAAATGTGCCGTAGTCTTTTTCTCACTTAACATAAATACTTCAGTGGAAAATGTGGCACTTTAGAAGAACAAATGCCCAATTGCTTAGTATCCAATTTTTGTGGTACAGCTGGATATATTCATACCCCTGATAAAGTAACATGCTTATCTCAAATTACTATCAGTGTAAGACTCAAGGTTCTTGCTCCTACAGCATGTGTTATTCCTATAAGAAGAAAGCAAATTCTTAATCTATGAATAAAAACCCCCTAATCTCTTTTTCTTGACCACACAACTGAAGGTAAACAAACAAATGTAAGAAAAACTGAGGCTGTTCACTGAATTACCATCTTGGAGAGCTGTTCCACTTCTGCCAGGGCACTCAGGACATCTTGGTCAAAGTCCATGGCTTTCTGCCAGGCACTGTGGGCCACAGTGACCAGACCACCACATCCAGGTCCCCCACACTTCTTCTGTCCTTCGTCAGTTCTGCAGTTTGGGCCGCCACACTCGGTCTCAGAACATTCAGCCCCTGGAGGCGTTCCACAGGTCTGCAAAAAGGCAAGGATCAGGCACAAAGGTTGAGAGAATGAGTCTGAAGCAGCAGAACAGCTGTGTAGGGTCTGGGTGGCCCCTGAGAATGCACAGGCGGTCTTCAGCAAGAGTGTTTAAAAACAACAGTGTCCAGGAGATAGGATGGAGAGAGGAGCAAGCTGCTTAGGAGTAAGGAAGCCAACCTGCTTATTTCCAATGAAACTTTATATCCTCTCCACACCTTCTGCCCAAATGCATGAGAATACTATATGGGCTCTGTCCAGGGTATAAATCTTATCTGCCTATCAAGTTGGATTCTGCCAATGTGAGTGCCAAAGAATGCTTCCCTTTTTTTTCCCTAAGCAGCAGATTAAAAAAAAAATGGTACAGTGAAACCTCTTTGGGTCTAATACTGCATCAGCTGCTCTGGTAAATATGGTGATATGGAAGGTCCAATATCTGCCCTCTTAGTAACCTTCGCATCTAATTAGAATCACTCCATATAAAGTAGCCAAGAATAGGTCAGATGCAGTGAGTGGGAAGGAAAGGAGACAAAGGAAACTGCTTAGGATTTCACTAGTAGGTAGGGAAGGGTTTGCTGAATGGTAGGATCTAAGCAAGGGAAGTGGGAGAACATTACAGATGTGAAAGGAAGAGAGAAAACAATATGAACAAAGGAGAGTGACTTTTCCAAATTATCCTCTACCACCCCTATGTCTATGCCCATCCCTCTGTTCCTGTCTACCAGAAACTTCTCAAAGATTACTGTATGGTTATGGCATACAAATGCAAATTGGGACATTACAAGTGTGCTATATGATGGAAAAGGATAAGCAGGAAGAAAATTGTATTTAGAGCTGGCCTTGGGAAAATGCTTGTACTGAGAAAAATCAAGATTTACTGCTGTGAAAAGCAGTTACCAGCATACATCCAAATGAAAGTATTGTTTTTAAGAAATAATGTTTTTTAGTAGACAGTCAAGTCTTTGGCCTAATAATTTCAAGATAAGTATAATTCTATATCTCTAATAACTAAAATAATCTTTTACATACCTGGCTTAACAGTATATTAAAAAGCTTCAGAAAATGTATTCTGTGTGCTATAGAAGAACCTAATGAGTTCTAATCAAGGAGAGAACCCAAGGGCTGGGCACAGTGGCACGCACCTGTAATCCCAGAGACTTGGGAGGCTGAGGCAGGAGGGTTGCGAGTTCGAGTCCAGAGGCAGCCTGTACAACTCAGTGAGACCCTATTTCAGAATAAAAAATAAAAATAAGAGTCTAGGGGTGCAGCTTAGTGGGTTCAAAACGCCAGTACTGCAAACCAACCAGTCAACAACAACAAAAAACCCCTAAGACCTCAGATGCTTTCTAAAAGAAATCTCACAACGCAGTAGGTTTGTTCTACTTCAAGACACAGGAAGGAGCAGGCATGAAACAGCATGGTTCTGGCTATATAGCCACAAAGGTAAAGGACTGGAGGTACCTGAAAAACACGGAGACAAAGCTCAACCTCTATAAGAAAGTGACAGTGTAGAAGCCTTAGTGTTCTCACAGCTTAATTAACAAAGACAAAAAAGAGAAGTAGAGAAGCTGGCTAATCCCTGGGTGGCTTACCAGGTAGATAAGCCTGCACAGAGAAGGCACTTACCAGCCACCCACTCCCAAGTCACTGTCTGTTACAAAGCAAAGTTCCACTGCTTCTCACTGCAACTTGTGGAGATTTTGTTTGTGATGACTGATTTTATTAGAATTTGTAAGGAAGGAATCAGTCCTCAAAGAAAAGATGACAGAGAACTGGCATTTCATACCTATCTATGACAACTTTGGTAAATTTACTCATTGTTGTATGCTTTCATTTTTCTTTAAAAATTCATTTAATAAATGGTGGCGGGAGAGCTACGTAGTCTCTGCTTCCACAAGATGTTGTAAAGCTTCACAAGGCAATGAATATCAAACCTTATACGTGTCGATAAAGTTGGTCACAATACTGTAGAAACAGTGTGTTTTGGTCTGTTTCAGAGAAAGTGAGGGATGATGGGGTAGGAGGTCTTATGGCTAAGACCAAGTGGTAATAAAATCTGAACTCCTCAAGAGTCTCCAGGACACCCTTCCTCTTACTGTTCCTGTTTCTAGGCTGAGAAAACGCAGGTCTTGGTCTAGAAAAAAATATCCCCAAATCCTCCTAGGTGTTCTCCTATGAAAAGTGGTAAGGAAACTGGAGGAAGAAATGGGTCTGCCTTTCTTTTGGCTGTCTGCCTGATTTTCATTAAACTCACTACTCAATTTCATTTGGCTCAGAACTATGTTTTAAAAGCTTCTAAGAAATTAATCTATTTTCTGGGCCAATTCAGGTTTAATCTTGACCAGGTAAAGTTACTGGAACAAAAGAACATTTTAGCTAATACCCATGGAAAAAATTCTTTTGCTCTCTTTTGATTTTTTGGAAAAGTTTCTCACAGAAAGATTCTGAAATGCTCCACTAAGATGGATTTTGTACTTCAAATCAAGACAAGGTTAAAAAAAAGAAATGTCCACATTATGAAAAGGATCAAGCTTTAATTAAAGGTCATTCAGTAGATGAAAGAGTATGAGAAAGTTGTCGTGAATCTTCAGTTGCACCAGAGAGGAACAGCTGAAGAGGCAGAAGGCTGGAAGATAGGTGCTGTCTTTTCCATCTGGCTTCTTTGCCATGGATCCCACACACTAGCCCCAAGAGTAGAGCCCTGGAGTCACTCCTACAGGTTCCTTTGCAACTGGGCAATATTAAAGACAACGCAGGGTTTTTGTTGTTTGTTTTCTTTTTTTCCTCCTAGAGGATGACAGAAATAAGGCCAAACCCCAAACCTTACCATCTCAGCAGCTGCTGAAAGATCTAGACTTTGCAGTTTTCCTGCCAGTTCATCCAGAAGGCGTGCCTGTTCCTCTTGCCTATCCCGGAACTGGGACTCTCGCTCCAACATCAAGTCTTCCACCCTGTCCCGAGTGAGAGCTGACTGCTCTACAGTGCTGTTGGGATCTGTGGTGGAGGCATTCACTCTCTCTTCTGCCTCAAGAGACATCTGGAAGTATTTGGTAATACTATCCAAGGCGCCTAGAGCAGGAAATGAAGTTGCCCACAGTTAACCTCTATGTACCCAATTTCCTCACCAAGCAGTGTCCATATTTGGTGTCTTCAGGCCCTGAATTTGTACTGTAAGGATTTAAGAAAAAGATCTTTATTATAAAGAAGTTGAGCTTTCCTTTCATGAACAGTGAATCTATTCCATCCCATCAGCATCTAGTGTAGCTATGGAAGATGCCAAACATAGGCATGAAAAAATGAAATTCAGTCACATGTTGTTTCTACACACAGGCAAGCATCTAGTTCTTTCTAACTAGCTGGTGTCAAGTAGCCTGTAGATTTAATGGCCACATGAATTTTCCCTTTTTCCATTTAATTAATATTAACTAGTAACAAATGACTAGTGCTAATGTACATAAAAACTGTGACATGTTTTGGCTTCAGAGACCTAGTAAAACAAACACAATTGTGCATAAAACAGGATAACTAGTGTGATCTAACATATTTCTGCTTAGTTTTGCTTTGGGGGAGGTTCCTTTATGGTCTGTTATACCAATAAATAAAGGGATTCAGAAATATTTTCTGACCAACATTCTCAAATATGAAAGGATATGCAGAATTACCAACAATATTTTAATTTTCTGAAAGAGCCTCTTTTCAAGAAAAGGCCAGGGAATTAAACCACTAACTACCTGGGGAAAAACTGGGACATAGATTCCATTCTAACAACTATTACCACTTGCCCTATGGGGCCTTTACTATATACTCCAAGGCCTGTATTGGTAAAGAAGGAACTTTAATACCCATTTGTGCCAGAGACTCAATAGCAAAAGTTTAAAAACTATTAGAAAACACTTTTTTTCTGAAAGTATTATTAAAAGGGTAGGCAGATGGTGAAATGTGTTGTTCAGGATTGAGTTTCTGCACAGAAAATGCTCACCCCGAATATCTGAGTTTTTGATAAATTCCAGTTGTTCAGAAAGTTCTTTCACAGTGTTGTCAAGGCTTTCTGCTTCTGCCTGTAGTGAATCCAGTTCTCTAGCTGTGCTGTTGCTTTGTGAAGCTGTATCAGATAATTTCACTTCTACTTCAGCCATCTTTTCTGTAATATCTTTGGTTAATTTCCTATAAAAAGAAAATTAGGCTTACCTATGTAAAGTAAACCAAAGGAAAATTGTAAAATGTCATATTTACATTGTTTGCTAATACTGTATCCATTATTCTCTATGACTTTAAATCAGTTCAGTAACCTGCAGTAATTCTGTCTTGAAGTACTGATTTTATTCTTGTACAAGATTCTACTAATCAACCGGGCGTGGTGGCGCATGCCTGTTATCCCAGTGGCTCGAGAGGTGGAGGTGGGAGGATTGCAAGTTCGAGACCAAAGGCAGTCTGCGTAACTTAGCAAGACCCTGTCTCAAAAAGTAAAAAAATGGGCTGGGGGTGCAGCTCAGTGGTCCAGCACTTGCAGAGCATGCAGGCGCCAGGCCCTGGGTTCAAACCCCAGTACCACAAAAAACAAAAAACAAACAACAACAACAACAAAAAGATTCCACTAACCCTAAGAATTTTTGTTTTCTTCAAAGACTTTGAAGAAAGATATGGCAGTCAGTGGTGTGGTAGGCGGCCGTGGAGGAGGTCCACATCTGTGCTGTAACATGAGCACAGGTCAGCAATTGTAAGCCCTTATAATCACACAAATGACTTGTGCCAGAAGACACAAATGATTCCAGTGCAGAATTATGTCTCCCAGCCAGTGACCAAAAATGTTCTCATCTGAACCTCAGGGATCTCCTTCAAGATGCAACATGCAGGAGGAAGCCCTGCAGTCCACCATAAAGACTGGAAGCCACAAAAACCAGCTTTTCTTATATTCCCTGCTCTGAGCAAGGTTCCATCAAAGGAGCCTCCTCCTTCCACCAAACAATGACCCTTCTCTTTTTCATAAGAAAACAAGGTAATCTATGGAGAATGAAATATGTAGCTTTCACAATAATTCCTTTGCAGTCTAAATCCAACCTCCTTTTTTGTCTGTGTGTTCATATATCACAAAGAAAGTAATATTTGATAAGACTTTACCTCTAGGAGTTCCTAACTCACCTGATTGAATATAATTGTCTTCTCAGGGATGTGATGTTGTTGTTAGGTGCCATCGAGTTGTATCTGACTTATAGTGACCCTCATAGGGTCTTCAATGGCTGGCTGTTTCGGGATTGCCTCGGGAATGGATTGCCACATCCTTCTCCCATTTTTGTGGTGCTGGGAATTGAACTCTGGACCTCAGAGACTGCAGAGCAGTGATCTACCAACTGAGCCAAATCCCAGTCCATTCAGAAGTGATAATATTAAAAAACTTGAAAAATGACCCATGTGTGATGGTTGTGCATATTGTGCCAGCTACTCAGAAGGCTGAAGCAGGAGGATCACTTGAGCCTAAGAATTCAGGGCTAGTCTAGGAAACAAAGTGAGACTCTGTCTCTTAAAAGAAGAAAACAAAAACAAACACCCCAAGACAACAACAACAAAACCAAGAAACAAAACACCCCACATACACAAAACTGGGAAAACATAAAGATGCTAAAAATTTGGGTGGCATTAGAAAAATGCTATATAGCCTCAGATAATACCATGAATGACCAAACTCAAAGAAAAAGCACTTAACAGGATCATCTAATTTGGTAAATTAAATTATACTTTATAAACTCTATGACCTTTTTCCTGAGGATAATATAGCTTCTGTTTTCAGTTTTTTGCTTTTATTAATATATTTATTCACAAAAGACTTTCATTTCTTAACTAACCTTGTGTTTTTTATTTCATTTTTGTGGTGCTGGGGATCAAATCCAGGGCCTCATACAAGCTAGGCAAGTCCTCTACCACTGAGCTACACCTCCAGTTTCATAAGGTTGTATATTTTTGAAACCATTTTGGATCCTAAAACATGCATTCTTGGATACTACATTTTAAAGATTAATGAAGCTAGTTTTCCAGAGATGACTACAATCTACCTTGGGCATAGTGAGGGTAAAAATAGAGCTGTCTCTGGAATGTGATCTGGCAGGCTCTCCATGCTAGGACACCAGATTTTTCAGTTCTCCCTGAGCTGCAAGAGACCTAGACAAATAATCAATGCCTAAAAGGGCTTGTCCTTAGAACATAGCCTTCCAAAACTTCTGATCACTGCCTATAAGGTGGCTGTTTCTTCATGAGGTAAATACCTCACTAAATTATCACTCTACACCAGGCATTTCCTAACACGCTTGTCAACCACATGGTCTTGGGCATAAAACCTGAGGCTTTATGACAAAGGACCAATTACAGTCCATCTAGAAAACCTTAGGAAGGACAAGACACTTGAGCTAATGATATTTGGGGTTCTGTTCTTGTTTCTCATACATCATATAAGATGAACAGTCCACCTGACTTCTTGGAGATGCTGTCTAATGTCCCATGACAAAGAAAAACTGCTACTATGTATCTGTCACCCTGTAAAATCACTTCCTCAGTCAACAGGATTTAGTTGTGACTCAGTCTTCTTATTCTTATCTGAATGGTGAATCTGTAGTAGAAACCCCATGGCATCTAGGGAAACACAGCTGCTCATTACCTTCCTGTTCTGTCCTTTAGCTCCCAGGTCACACTGTCCTGTTTTTTTTTGTTTGTTTGTTTGTTTTTTGGGGGGGGTCCTTTTTGGTAATGGTAATCAGAATATTTGAGGGCAAGAAAAATGAGGCTAGGAGAAACAGTAGAAAAATGATTGCTGAGAAGTTCAGCATCTCAGCTGAATTCTCTCCGCCTTTTTTGTTGTTGTTTTGAGATAGGGTGTTGCCATGTAATCCAGTCTGGCCATAAAGTCACTATGTAGTGCAGGCTGTCCTCAGACTTGAGATCCTCCTGCCTCTGCAGGCAGGATTACAGTCCCACGCCTAGCTAATTCTCTGTATTTACTGGGGAAAATGAACAATATCCAAACAAAGAGAGATATACTCAGAAAAGGACTGCGAGGAGGATTTTTCACTGTAGAGAAATTTTTACAATCAGATGAATGAAGCCCTGGTATAGTTGATTAGTGGCTGAGCAGCAAAATAACTTGGGGAATAAGGAATTTTATTTGTGGTAATGGAATTCCCTAGTATTAGCAATACTTCCAGTAACTATAATTTAGGTTTATAATGTTTTTCAATTACATTTTCATTTTAGAGGTCAATCCTTGTGTTCTGTAGGGCAAAGGCAATTTTCATCTGTTCTTTCCTCAGGAGAGAGAATTAGAAGATCAGGAATTAAGTGTGTCATTCAAGTTCACAAGCCTAGCACACAGCACAGCTAGATTCAATTATGGATCTTCTGTCTCAAATCCAATTTTCCTACTACTATACTGCCTTAGAATGTTATTTGCAAAGAGGAACACTGAAAGAAACACATACAGTATACTGCAGCCTCCAGAATCCTGGTCCCCAGTGATGTGCCCATGTTCACTCACCCAAATGCTCCCAGTCAAAACTGCTGGGAAATGAATGACCCAGAGCTTGTCTTTGCTCACATGACTAAGCAAACCTTCTAACAGAAAGCACCACACCAGGAAACCTTTGCTGTTTAAAAGCTGAAAAAACACTGAGTTGTTACTCCAGCTCATTAACTACTTACTCGGCTTCTTCAAAAAGACTCCCAATGTTTTTTAGCGGCTCTGTTGCTGGGCTCTGGGCCAGGATATCTTTTATCTCGTTGACTTTCTTCTCCACTGAGTCCACAGTCTCCCGGTAAGGCCCAATCACGCCGCTGATCTTCAAGGCCTTGGCTTTCTCCAGGAACTTGTGGGTCTTGTTAGTCAGCTCGCCAATGATCACGTCCCAGAGAGCAAAGCACTGGTGGCAGGGTGTACAGTCCGGGAAGACCCCCGAGTACCCTCGTGTGCACTTGTTGCAGTGTGGACCCTCGACACCCTCCAGGCAGACGCACTGACCTGTGGACTGGTCACACTGCGGTGTCTCGATTCCCCTGGGGTCACAGTCACAAGCTAGAAGGGAAACAGCAACGCTAGCTGATCTACTCGATCACAAGCTGCAGTGACAAGATTTGGCATTTAGATCCTCAGTCACTATTACATTGGAAAGGTATCAAACATTAACAAGTTACCAGCTGCTCATGGAGGGGCTGCAGTAGCTTCCTCCAATACACATGACCTCACCCCCTGCTCACCCCTGCTTAAGAACACTAATAATTTAAAGATTAACAGCACACACCGTGTACCAGGCATCGAGGAAATGTTTTATTTACATTATTTTATTTAATCCTTGCAGAAACGCTGTGGGACAGACACAGTCATCATTACTGTTTCACAGATGTGGAAACAGAAGAGAGTACATGACCTGCCCCAAGTTTCACAGCAGAGAAAAGGCCAAGAGTCCGATTTGGCATTCTGCCTCTGCAGAGTCGGTGTCGACCTCAGTCCCACTTCTGCCTCCCTCTAACTTTTGACTTCCCTCAGAATATGTCAGCATATACAGTGTGGGTCACACCCTGATGAGCTGAGCCACTTGGTAGAAGACACATCACAAAAGAGCAGCACCTAACTGACCCTATTGCTCACAAAACAGAACAGTAAATACTTGGTACACTGCAATAGACTCAATCAAAAAAGAATTAAATCTGAAAGAAGCCTCAGGAATTCAAATCATCTAGTTTAAAGGTTTTCAACCACATACAGTCTACCTTGTGGGTATCTGCCACAGTGATGACCGTCCTGACACCATATGCACAGACCTATAAAATGTCAGGGGTGACACAAGGGATCTTGGAAGCCCTTCAGTACCAACCTGTCACTTGGCCCAACATGATTGGCATCTTTTGCAGAGCCAAATGGCACGGGGTAAAATCAGCACTCCTGGGTGACAGCTGTGGCTGACATTATTTTATCACAATGACTATGCTGATGAACTCTGGCTTAGAGTCCCAAAATCTTAGGTGACCAAATTATTTTTATACCAACACTTGGCATATCACATTTATTTAGTGTTTGAATAACAAAAGGTCAGTAAATACATGCCTGGCCTTTACTCCATTCTGGAAAAAGATATGAATAAGTAAAATAAATATACTCTCTCCTTTCCCTTACTAGACCATAGCCTCCAAGGGCAGGGCACATCTTAAGCCATTTTCCCATTCTTCACATCAAGCAGAGTTAACTTGTACTTGGAGTTGAACAGTCTTTGCCAAATGAGTCCCTAATCCCATTAAGACATGCAAGTGATATTTACGTACCTCTATAAAAGAAAATAACCCTCCTAAAGACTCAGTTGCCTGCAGCTGTAGCCCTGTGGCATCCAATCTTGTCAGATCTCAGAAGCTAAGCAGGGTCAGGCCTGGATGGGAGACCGCCTGGGAACACCAGAAGCTGTAGGCTTGGGAGAAGGACCTGGCAACCCCCTCCCAAAAATCAATTTGCCATTGCAAACGCTGTGAACAGCAGAGAAGCACTGACAATAGTGTTTCCCCTGTTGTACAGAGGGTCGCTGAGTCGGATACCGACTCGACGGCACCTAACAACAACAACAACAAAGACTCAGTCTCAATTGTGGCAATGCACAACAGATTCATACTCTTTCAGATATCTTTATAAAATCTTCTTGGGTCAAGAGCTGCAATTTGCCTCTGAGTTTCTAATGGAATTTCTTCCAGAATCACTTGTACTCATGGTCCTGACAGCCGTTCAGAACACCTCTGTCCTCTCAGCCCTCAGATGTGCTTGTGGCCTGGACCATTCATTTGACCCTCACTACATCCTGCGTCATCTTGCTCAGTGATCTATTTACCATGTTTGAGCAGCAAGTTTGAGGAACACTGCAGTTCAGAACACAAGCTGTGGACTGAGGCAGTAAATCTTGCCTTCCCCAAACCCTATGTATGTGACCAGGGCAGTAGAAAACTGAGTCATGGCTTCTACATCTGTAAAAAGGGGAAATAATTACACTTACCTTATAAGATTGCTTTCAGAAAAATAACTTAATTCTAAAGTGCTTACAAGAGCAACTGGCCTACAGCAAGCACTCAATAATTCTGGTTTTTAGTATTGCTTTCTATGGCAGTAGGAGTGGCTGGTGGTCTTCTGCCCCATGTTCCCTCATCACATTTCCACTGGATAAAAGGGGGGAAAAGGCAGGGAGAAGCAACATATGGTCCTAGACTTATTACTGTGTATTTGTCAGTAACACTATGACAACTCAAAATTTGAAGTAAAACATTTACTTTCTTTGGTGCCTTCAGTGTATTTATTTATTTATTTTTCCATACTTGGGGATTGAGCCCAGGGCCTAGCACACACCTTGCAAGTGCCCTGCCGTTGAGCTGCATCTCCAGCCCATTTTAAATTTTTTTTTCTTGAGATAGGATCTCACTAAGTTACACAGGCTGCCTCTGGCCTTGAACCTGTGGTCCTCCTGCCTCCACCTTCCTAATGGCTGGGATTATAAGTGTGCACCACTGACCAAGACCAGTGCCTTCAGCTTTTAAAACTCAACTTTAGGTTTTCAAAATGAAATCTTGTGGGTTTTTTTTTTTTCAGATTATTTATTTCTAAGCACTTTAGGCATGTTTCATTTTCCTATTTTTTAGAAGGCATTCCTATACTGAATCAGGTAACAGTTTAAGCAAGCTGTGGACAGCTGTAATTATGATCCCTACCCCACTGTTTTATATGTTCCTTGAGAAGTTTCCATAATCAAGGTAAATTTGAGAGACTCTGTGTTCTCTTGAAGATTTAGAACAGATTTCAGTATATTAAAGACCCAGAGGAGTTCTACAAAAAAATAACCCTTGTTTCACATTATTTTTACTCAATTGTATCCTAAACTGATTTCAGCATGGGATCTTGTGTAGTGGGGATACCCAGTGACAACACAGAAATAATGAGAAAGGTACTACTTTTGTCAGTTTCTAGGCAAGAATAGGAAAAACTTAGATAAGGCTGTAGCTGAAGGGTTTGTATTGTTTAAACTTTAAGGATAGATTTCCATATCCTTTCGTGAAATTCTGCTGTCTTCCAGAGAGCTCACTCACTTGGGCTGCTGCATCAGAGTGGCTGGAGGGATGATGAAACAGATGACTTTCCTGCTCTCCTGCCCTCAGCTGTCTTCTGATTCAGTGGGTCTGGGTGGGGCCTGGGAATCTACCTTTATAACAAGTTCCAGGGGATGCTGATGGTGAGGGTCCATAGACCTGATTTTTAGGGGTGCTGACCACCTTACTTTTCCAGGTATTTTAACCTTTTTGGAGTGTGAGGAGCAAGGGGAGAGGGAGAGAGAGAAAGAAGGAGGAGGAAGAAGGGGAGAAGGAAGAGGAAACGAGGCAGGGAAGGAGGGAGGGGCGGGAGGGAGGGGGAGACAGGGAGGCAGGCAGAGAAAAATATATGTGTTAACACCCTTTACTAGGTGGAGCTGGAACAGAATCATGACTTTAGAAGTTTCCCAATGTGGGCTGCTGCACAAACCTGAGACCCTATGTAAGTGGAGGAATAAATAAGCCATGTCTAATAAATAAGACTCTCTCTGTTCCTGTCCCACAAGCCCCAACCGAGTGGTCCAGGTGGACAGCCCTACAAATGGCCCTATAAACCCCCTTATGGAGCCTCTTAGCCATGTCTCCCTTAGCTTGAGAATAATGGAAGTAGATGCTGCACAGGCTTTTAGTTTGCTTAGAAAATTATTTCCATAGATCATGGCAAGTTACACGTCAGTTATGTACTATATAGGTTTTTACTGGGTTCATGACTGGAGCAAAGGATGCATGCATACCCTGAATTAATTTTTACTTTCTCAGATAAATGATTTTTCATTTATTTAATTGCTAAAGGCACATCTTGGTCCCATGTGTTACATGTATCTTTGAAGGGAAAACATGGATCCAACACTGCAGGACTTTTGTTTTCCACTATAGGATTTAGAAGGCAGATAAGGCTTCCCTGCTTATCAGGCCATGAGGGTTTAATATGGGCCCTGCAGAGTTTTGATTCTCTCCAGAAGACAACCACCAGTTTAGCCAAACTGACCACCAACAAACATTCCTTTCCCCTAAGAAGTTATCATTGAAAACAGTCTTGAACCCTCTTCAGAAGTGCACAAAATGATGACAGAATGCATCAGGTTTTAATTTCCAGTGGAAAACGGTCACTGCTAACGTTCCTCTGAACATGTGCTTTCTTCTCTGCCTACCGAATTTCCAGAATAGCTTTTCTTGGGGTCCTCTGGAAGACAGGCACCAGAAGGCCCACATTTATGACCTTGTAAAGAGACACCCCACCCCAAGAATATTGTCAGTGCAAGTCCCAGACTCGCATGGTTGAAACAGAAAGGTCAGGTCACATCTGACCAGTGAAACCTTCGTGGACACTAAATAAGAAGAAACTCTCTCTAGTCATCTCTCACACCCACCAGAGTCTAAAGGATTATAAGTCAATGGTGCAGGCTGCAGCTGATGAAGCCATATGGGTTTTCTCCCCTCCTACAAGATAGGGATCAGAATCCAGGAGTCCCTGGAGCACAGTGTTACTCTAAGAAGTGGGGTTATAGCCAGGCACAGTGGTGCACGCCTGTAATCCCAGCGACTTGGGAGGTGGAGGCAAGAGAATCACAAGTTCAAGGCCAGAGGCAGTCTACATAATTTAGTGAGACCCTGTCTCAAAAAGTCAAAAAAATGGGCTGAGGGTGCAGTGGTACAGCACTTGCAAAGCACGTAAGCATGAGGCCCTGGGTTCAACCCCCAGTACTGCATTAAAAAAAAAAAAAAAAAAAAAAAGGAGGGGGTGTTATTTGACAGAGAATCGAAAAGTTTCTCTTGGAAAGAGAGTGCATTTAGCAAAAGTTGTTGCCTGATCTTTAAGATGAACATGAAGATAAAGAACAGTATTTTTAAAATGAGACATAACTATTTTAATTAGCCCTAAGAATTCCATTTTCATTTGTAAATACATTCTCTGTTGTGTGGTCAGGAGGTTTCCTCCATGTTTACTGTGTTTTTGTATCTAAAACATGATTCCTAAGAGGGAGCTACATGAAGAATATGTGCTAATTTTAAAGATGTTGAGATTCAGAGGAAAACATTAGCAAGTCAGTGTCAGAATGGGCACAATCTATGTTCCTACTTTTCGGACAGCCTTAGGGTTCCTAATTTCCTTACATGCTTTCTTCTCTAGACTGGCTCTGCCCACTGAAGAAGGTCCACCCTCTGTGGTCCAGCACTTAAGACTTTTCAAAGACTGGTGAAACCAAATTTCTTCATGACTCCATCCAAGACTGTTTCCTGAGGCTACTTGTCCATATTGTCCTTTAGCTAGGCCAGTCATTTACTTTCTCTAAATACCAGCTGTCAACAAGGAGCCACTGGGCCTGTGTAAAGAACAGAGGCCTTGGGCCACACAGGCCTGGTCTCAGATCCCAGTTCTCCCCTTACCCACAGTATGTCTTTGGCCAAGTCGCTTCACCGCTGATTCTGAGATTTGTCAACTATGACAAAGTTGTTATATTTACCCCCATAGGTTATCTGTTGCAAGGATAAAACTAAGAATATGCATACAATATGCCTGTAAGTGCTCAGCCCTGAGCAGATTCTATGTAAATGGCAATAGAGAGAATTTTTCCATGAAACCTCTCCTAATGACTCTAGTTCTCAGTGATCTGCCCTCTTCTGACAATTGAAAAGATCTGCACCCTGCATTTCCTGCTTCCTGCTGTATGTTATTTTCATTTTGTTCTCTTTCCCCCAAATAGCCTGTAGGTGCCTCCTGTTCAGGCAGGAGCTGTGTCCACTCCCTGCTGTGCACCAGTGGCCAATCAGGCTGATTATCCACGTTTCTACTGGAAACTGAAATCTACCTTAGGACAGAGAAAGTGCTACATGCTCAGAATTAGGCAAAGAGTTATCTGCTGCCATGGGCCTTGCCCTCAAGCACCACGGGTCTCCAGGATTTGCTACAAGGCCAGAAGGTTTGCTGATACTTTAAGTGGACATTTCTATTTCAGGAAAAGCAAGGAAATCTTAAATACTTTTAATCTCTTACATGTGGTTGTCTTTTTTCTGACGTTCTCTCTTACCCTTTCTCACTTTTGGCTTCAGTAACAGAACTTCAACTTTGCAGTGGTAGCTGGAGGATGACTATGATGTCAGCATCTACAGAAATGAGTTCCTGTCTTGCCCAGGGGTCAAAAACTTTCTATGTGAAGACCCCAAGAGTAGATACTTTAGGCTTTCCTGGCCATTCCGCCTGTCCTAACTATTCAACTCTGGCACTGCAGTGCAAAGGCAGCCATAGATAATATGTAGACAAATGGGTGCGAAGCTCCATCTACCAGCATGGGCAGTGGGCTGGATTAGGCCTGTCTGTAGTGTGCCTACCACTTCTGGGGACACACGCTCTGTTATCAGGATAATAGAAGACAAGGTTTCACCTTCCTAACAACAGAATGGATGATTATCCAGACTCAAGTGAAGTCTGATTTCTTGAGTCACATGGGGGAAAAAAAAAAGTAGGTGTTTGTGGAAAAAAATCCCAACCTACGAAAAGAATGTAGGCATTCTAGAGATGAACGTGTGGGCAACACACTGTTTTCCTACTGAAGAAATGTGAGATGAGAAGCATGATGGGGAAGGGGCCCCTGCCCAGAGCCTCTCCCCTAAACCTCACCATTGCAGTTTCCCTGGGTTCAGACACTGGCCTTTCCTAAGAGCCAGGGGTCCCACGTGGCAACTGCTCCCTCCTCTTGCTGTCTATGAATCGAAAGAAAAGATTCCTCCTCTGACCCTTTGACTTCTTTGGGGCAAAAGCTACAGCTCCAGGCTGAAATTTTATCCAGCACATTCAGTGGTGGGTGGGTGAGATTCTCTCTCCATCCCAGCACAGTGGTGGGCTTGTTCAGACTTGGCACAACTTGCCAAGAGCCCTAACCCGCCTGGACAATAGGAACATTCAATAACTTGTACATTGGAGGCTCAACTCATTTGTCTTTTACATAACTACATTTTGTTTTCCATAAGGAGAATACTTTGCTATGACCTAAATCTTTCTACAAGCACATTGTTTGCTAGAAGTCACCAGAAAGTCTAAATTTGTGCCCTCCAGTCAACCATTTTAACTGAAAACATATCTGGCAATTGGTTACATTATTCAAAAAAAGTGTTTATGTTCTTTCCTCATAGTGCCGTCTAATTTTGGATGATACTTTCTTGTCCTTGCTGATCTTAGGATGCAATTCTTCAAGTTCTAGTCCTCCCATTGCCAATGCATTCCAGTACAAACAGAGTCCTGAACTTTCTCCTGCATTTCTGCCCCTGCTCTCACCAGACCACATTGGGTCCTGGTGCCACTGCCACCCACTCTATACAAGGGCCGGGGCTGGCAATGAATTCCTCCATTGTTACCTCAGTTCTCTCTCTCTGGATGCTTTGTAGGTTATAATCTTCCTCTACGGGGTCTCATGGGCATTTGGGGCCCAGCACATTCTTGTTTGAGAGCCTATCTGAAGTGCTGTGTAACATTTATCACTCTTGGCTCCTGGATGCCAAGTGACTGCAGTAACTGCCCCATCATGGTGATAACCCAAATGCTTCCCTTCCCTCAAATTTCTAAATGTGCCATCTCAGCACACTAGCCTAGCAAGCACAAGGCTCTAGGTTCAACCTCTATTACTGCCAAAAAAATTGCGACAATTTAAAACTGAATTACCAAAGTCATCAACTAGGTCAGGTATCTTCCATCCTAGTTTTAAGTTCTCATTTTCAGAATAGCCCAAAGTTGAGCTCAGAAAGATAACATAATTTACTAGAAAAGCAAGAGGAGAATGGAACCTCTACATCTGGAACCTACCAATACCTCTTGGGGTATTTTCCCTTGAGCCCAGATCCTTAGAGAAGCTTATAATATCTCCAAAGGGCTTGAAACCAATTTCTTACTGGTTGGGGAAGGGCTAAAGGGATGCAAAGATTGAGAATATAACATAAGGGTCACAAATATGGAAAGACCTGAGTTTAAGTTTTAAAAAGCAAAGTCTGCCATGTATTTATTTTGAAAAATATATATGTATGATGTACACATATAAATGCACAGGAATAGGACTGAGAAGATTCATCCCTAACTGAGTAAGGAGAAGCGTGTGCTAGGGTGGGGGACATGAGCAGGGACTTCGTGTTCTCCTAACACAGAGGCATGCTTGAGCTAAGTGTAGGCAGCGTTCTTTGCTGTGAGATCTTTCCATCTGCCTGCCTCCCTGCTGCCCTCAAGTCCCAGCTGGCATAATGAGAAAACAATAAAACCAGATGATCTTGGTAGTTCTTTCATAACCAAAAGTATGATAATCTTAAAGAGAAAAATGAAATACAAAGGGGAAAGCAGAAAAAGGCACTTCAGTTTCAATATATTCTCTTTTATGTTTTTCCTCCATATTGGGAGTTGAACCCAGAGCTAGGCAAGTACTCTATCACTGAGCTGCACCCTTAGCCCACACTTCTGTTCAGTTTTGTGACTGGGTCTCCTTAAATTCTACAGGCTTTCTCTCGTCTTAACCTTGTGATCCTTCTGCCTCCACCTCCTGAGTAGCTGAGATTATGGGCATGTACCACAGCACTTGGTTTAATACATTCTCTTTAAACCATGTTTCCTTGGAGAATGCATAGTTTGGGTGTGTGTTACATGTTTGTTTTTACTGATTATCAGTTCCCTATGTAATGGGACTGACCTTTCTTCTGGATAAAACGAACAAAGAAGTTGGCAAATATCAATTCTATGAACTGCACTCTTCAAAGCTTCTAAAACAGGATCTAACATTTGACTCAACCAAGTGGATATGAAGATCCATAGCCTTAATTTCTCTAGCATATTTAGAGACCAAACTTTAAAGAAAAGATAAAAGGGTAAGGGGTAAATTTCTGAGTGCTCCATGAACAATTCTCTGATTGACTCTGCTTCCGGGCAGCAGGCTTTCCGTGCTAACATAACTAAGACAGAGCAAAAGGTCAGACAGCTTTGGCAGCCAAGGCTATTTTGCCAGTGACACATGCTGATAGAATCAGCCTATAAGCAAGGACAGAGCCATTATCTGGAGACAAGCCAAGTCCTTGGGGCATTAGAAGATTGAGGAATTAAACAGAATAGTGATTAAGGCCTAGAGAAACAACATTTGAAGCAGGGTTTCACTTCAGGGAGAGATCTTGGGGAAGCCAATCCATGACTGTCAAGACCTTCTAATGGGAATGAGAAAGTCAAATCTCATTAAGAGCCCACATCTAGCTTAGAGAATGATGAATGAAAAAGGACTTGTTTATTGACATAGCAAACATCAACCATGAAACTGACGGAAACCTAAGATGTCCATACAAACCCTTCAGGCTAAGCCTCAATGGAAAAACAAATCATATGCAATTTGTTCTGCTCTTGTTCACTGTTAAGTTTTCCCGCTATTATGGAACATAGTTTCTAGGTTTCTAACTGTTTATAGGAAATACTGAACTACTTGCTCACTTGATCTGTTATTTCTTGTTATCATTGTATCCAAAAAAGAAAATGGTCATTTTTAAATTTAGAGTCCCACAAGGAAAGGACTTAATTTCCTCTATGGAACAAAGAAAATATACCAAAGGCCATATAAGATAGTAAGAAATATTTATGCTATTATAAGAATGGGAAAAATAGTAGGAAATGGGAAAACATAGTTAAAACATCTTATTAAATCTTTGCCATGAATGTTTTTAAGATCTGAAAAATAATTTGCCAGGTCAAAAAAAGGTGCAACAGCATAAAAATTAAGCAATTTCTAATTCATCCAATCTTAATACATTTTTTGTTGTTTTGAGACAGGGTCCCACTATGTAGCCCAGGCTTGCCTAGAACTCATGATTCTCCTGCCTTAGCCTCCTGAGTACTGTGATTACAGGAGTGTGCAACCACACTTGTTTCTCAATCTACGTGGGAAGCTGTGTTTTATTCACATTTAAGAGACTTGGTGCTCCAACCATATATCGCCTTTGTTATGCACAAAGCCTCTATGACAGCCCCTCCGATTCCCGATAGTATGGACACTATTTTAGTGTACACACTCTTCAGATCTTCCACTGACAATGGAGTCTGCCTGAGCCATTGAAACCAAATGATCTTACTAGAATAACCATTTATCTCTGCATGCGCCATCAAGGAACCTGGCCACAAAATATTGCTCAGAGAGGGAAAAAAAATCAATTTGTGGAAATGTTTGGTTCAAATATTCCCATTTTGCTTAAAAGCATTTTAAAAAGCAATGCTGAGGCCAGGTGTGGTGCCACATGACTGTAATCCCAATGACTGGGGAGGCTGAGGCAGGAGGATTGTAAATTCAGGGCCAGAGGAAGCCTGTGCAACTTAGTGAGTCCCCAATTCAAAGTAAAAAATAAAAAAAGAGGCTGGGGGTGCAGCTCAGTGGTAGAGCACTTGCCTAGCATGTGTGAGGCCCTGGGTTCAACCCCCTAAGAACTGCCAATAAATAAACAAACAAACTAATAAATAAATAAGCAACCCTGTGTATGTTTGTGTGGTCTGTGTGTGCACATGTTCAGAGACAAATGTTACCCCCAGGAGTGGGGCTGGAGGAACAAGCACATCCACGTTTTACCACCTATACCTGTGAGGCCAGATTAGATTTTTTTTTAAACATCTTTGAATTTCTTATATAATTTCAACTGCACTTTAAGAGTTTAAAGGCCACTGCTGACCACTGCCCTTTCTCCGCTGATCCGAGCCAGCAGCAGAGCCCCCCGCCTCCCCTCGGGACTTGCCTCACCTCGGCACTCCACGTTGGGGTCTCCCCAGAAGAGCTCCTGGCACTCGCTGCAGGTGCGGCCTCCAAAGCCCGGCATGCACTGGCACTGCCCTGTGAACTGTGGCCAGAACACAGACTGCAGTCAGGGAACTTCAGGGCAGAAAACACCTGTCATTCTCTCTCCCTGCCTGCCAGGTCGATGTGGGACTGAATCGTCTGCCTGAGGGCTTAGCATGTGCTGACTGGGGAGGGGCTGCTGACCCCCTCTCCCCCGCTCCCCCTGCCAGCGCCTCCTAATTGTCTCCTACCAGGGAGCTTGGAAAGGCCCAGAGCAGAGTAGGATTCATTTATATGACTCTTCCCTTTCATCCTCACAGATCAGCACCCATCCAAGGCCACCAGACTCATCTGATTCAAGGAGCACACCACCCTTACTTAGCATGTGTCAGCAAACACCAGCACTTTTGACAATGCTGGGGAAGGCTATCTGGTTCCTTTCAAGGTGAGTCGCTATGAAAGTGTGATTCAGGGACAAGACAACACAGAGAAATGACATTGTCCTTTCTTCCATGAGTCTGCATCAACAGCTGAGCGCTCCGTTGGAATGCTATGGACACATCAAATGAGGACTCTGTACAATGTCACCCCAGCTAAGGGGGACAAATAAGGACTGACAAGTCAGCCCTCACTGTTTGCCAAGCTAGTGCTGTGCTGGCCTGTTTCCAACTGGGGTAAATCCACTCCAACTGGGTAAAGCTCCTGTCACCTGGGCTTACCCCAGCCACAGCCCCTCACCTCATTACAAGATGGTCCAAAGGAATGCTCAGCATTGCAGTTGCATGGGTCACAGCCCGTCCCGCTAGCCAGCTGCCAGGTGTTGGGTGCACAGCGGTCACAGCTCTGGCCGATCACATTAGGAAGACACAAGCATTGACCAGTGGCTTTCTCACATTGGCAATCAGAGCCATTACAATGCTCCGGCACAGTGCCCAGGTAATTACAGACACACTCTGAAAAAGAACAGCCCAATCAGATTTACTTATGGCCACATTCACAAACATATAGGCATCCAGAAGTTAGCAACATCTAAATAGCTAAGAAGGGCTGGGATTTAGCTCAGTCGGTAGAGCACTGCTCTGCAGTCTCTGAGATCCTGAGTTCCATTCCCAGCTCCACAAAAATGGGAGAAGTATATGGCAATCCACTCCCAAGGCAATCTTGAAACAATCAGCCATTGAAAACCCTATAAGGGTCACTGTGAGTCAGACACAACTGACGGCACATAACAACAACAAACAGCTAAGATTTTCCCTCTCTAGGTCTCAATTTTGGCATGCAAGAAGGGAAAAAAGGTAATTTATTTTTTAAAAATATATAAAATTACTGTTCTTTAGGAATTCTCATGATATACTACGTAGTTCTGACATTTCCCAAGCAGATGACACATTCACACAAAGCACAGTGACAGATTTTGCTTAGGAGTACTTTCATGAAATGCAGATTCAATAAGCTGGTGGTGATTCATTTTAAAATGGGAGATTTAACTGAAAGTAATAAAAAAAAAAAACCCAAATGTGCCAGTGGGAATTGAAATATCCCATGATTTCAACCCCCTACCAGGAAAAAGCAGTAATGAATGTGTCAGAAGCAACAGGAAGCCCTTTATATTAGTAAGACTTTAAGGAATCCAGTCCTGCTGGTCCTCAACATTCCATATGTGTTATATAAACAAAAACCGGGGCCTGGGGGCTTAGCGGCAACAGGGAATGTCTGGCTGATCTCCTGAAGAGACAGAAATGAGACCTGAAAGAAAGATTTTGGAGATGTTACTTCTACTTCTTTGACTACCTTAAGCTAGAAGGCACTACTCCATCAATGACATCAGAAAACATGGCCCAGCCACAGTGGGTACTTAGGATTTCTAAGTCCCATCCAATTGGCAAGTTCATGGGAAGAACACAAAATCAATACACTATACTGTGTGGCAATTATCTTGGTGACAGTGACAATTTCCCCGTTTGGTATTCTCTCCCCGGCACTAAGCTGCATCTTAAGACTTCAATCTTGCCAAAAAACTGACGACATAAAGATTAAAAAAAAATTCTGTCTCTTCCTTCATTTGTTGAAAGTGAAATTTTCTCTCTGAACAAGTGTTTTCCCACGGGAAATAAACAAGAGAAGAATGCATGTCTCTGATGAAGAGGGTGACAGTCATTCTAGAGAGTGGGCAAAGTGGAAGCGCATCTCACTTTTACAGTCCTGCCGAAGAGCATCGCCATAGTACCCGTGTCGGCAGAGCTGGCAATGGTCTCCTTCTGTGTGGTACAGGCATTTGAGGCACCTTCCAGTGTCCTTGTCACAGGCTTCCGGATCGGTCATGTCAATGTTGTGGTGACACTGGCAAGGCTGACAGGAACCCCCAATGTCTGAGGGATTGCCAAAGAATCCTGAGGCACACTCGTCACATCTGGAGCCTATTTTGCAACAAAACCAAACACAAGACATTCAGCTTGTGTGAAAACGTAGCTCCCCAGCCCAGCGACATTCCTGCCCAGAAGGCCAACTAGGCGGTGCTTTGTCTTCAGGAACTGTTTACAGAGCCCAGAGCCCAGGATCTCTGGGTCTCATAGGGAAGGACAGGCCTCCAGCTGTGACGGTGAAGGAGTGTTCTATAGTCTTTAACACTGCTATAGCAGCCTCAGAGGCTACATGACAGTTATGAGAGTCTTAACTTCTCACCATAGAGGGGTGGAGCAGGCGGGGAGCTAAGCAATGATGGAACAAGGGCAAGTGTAGTTTGTTGTTAAAATCCCAACCCAAAGATTATCTTAACTGAAAAGTCACTGGTCCTTCGTGAGCAACCTGATAAATGGGATTATTAATGATGACCAATTTTCCTAAGAAATCCTGAAATCACATGCAAAGAGTAATTACTGAGCTGTGCATAAGCATAACAAGTAATTGAATCAACACCTTCAAGGATGAAATAAAATGGAGGTAATTCTCAGGACTGGTTAAATTCACTGAGTGAATAAATTGAAGAAAACACTCAGCTTTGACCCATCCAGCTATCTGGTGATTTCCTGGATGATAGTCTTTTCTTTCTTCAGCCCATCATTTGGCTACCTCACTGCTTGGGGACACTTTGCTAGGAGTTAGATAAATGAAGAGAGAAATAAAAAGTACATTCATCTTCCTACTGTTTAAGAACAGAAAATGTTTCATAGTGCCTCTTATGGATTTAAATGAGCTTGCTATCCTGTTCTGTTGTTACATTTTTATCTTCTACACTCAAGAATTGCTTCTACCCCACATACCAAACAGAAAAAAAATAGGGAAAAAAAGTAAGATCTTTCCAATTCCTTTTTTTTGTTTTGTATTTTTCAGGACTGGGGGTTTGAATCCAGGGCCTCACTCACACTAGACAAGTGCTCCACCACTGACCTGCACCCCAGTCCTTTTTAATTTTCATTTTGAGATAGGGTCTCACTACATTGTGCATGCTGCTTCTCTGGCTTTGAACTTGCAATCCCCCCTGCCTTAGGCTCCTGAGTTGCTGGAATTACAGGCATGTGCTACAGCGTCCAGCTCTATTCCCTGAATTTTTAATTGAGAATTATAAAAGTGAATTTAACTGGTTTACCCTTTATCTTTTCCTCATTAACAATGAACTCAAGATATATCCTTTCTTCCCTCTTTGCATCTCAAAGTCTGCAGATGACTTACCAATGTATCCAGGATCACAAACACATGCAAGTTGGAGAGTAATAGGATCTTGGTAACAGCTCCTGGCAAACTGGCGCCCACTGTCAGGTCCATCCGGGCAAGGGCAAGGGCGGCAGTGGTCTCCGGACCCAATGATGGGGTTGCCATAGTAACCAGCCAAGCACCTGCATCAGTCCCACAAGAGATGAGGCATGACCCAGTCATTAGAAACTCATTCCAAGGAAAACCTTAGAAACTGTGCTGTTTGGCAACATTGTTTCCCACTCTTCATGTTTCCACATGGACATTCCATTGGAGCAGTGATTCTCGAACTTTCCTCCAATTAGAACTCCCTGAGGTCCTCCCCCAAGACTTCTGATTTACTGGGTCCTACATGGTGCAGATGCTGGCTAATGTTGGGATCACACAGGACCACTCCTAGCCCCATGTGGCCCCTCACTTGCTGATCTGCAGAGGAAGAGACAGTTCTTCAAGTGCATTCTATTGTCGCATCGCTGCCTGCCTGCTCCTAGCATTTGGTTCTGCTCTCTCTTTGCCTTAAAGAATCAGTCTTTGTGTGTGTAGCTAATACTTGTTGGCCACTGTGTATGGGGCAGGGACAACATGATAGTGAATCTACTGTGGCCACAGGTCTAAAGCCACGTCCTGTAATCCAGATTTTACCAGAGATAAAGCTGATAGGGATATTCTGCAGCTGTGGGACTCCTGGGTCCATCACTTAGGTGGTTCCAAACTTGGAACAGGAATGAAGGATGTTATTTAACTCTCAAACCCAACAGGTCCAGTCCCTTCCCTTTAAGATAAAGGATCCATGGAGTCTGAATGATTTCCAAAGCTCACATACCCAGTTAGATAATGAACCATGATTTCAAGTCAGCCTCCTTTTAGCAAGAATTCTTTCACAATGTCATGCTGCTATCCTCAGGATAAATGCTAATTCAATTACTTTTTTATTTCCTGTAAGAGCCTGAGCCTACAGCCATACCACCATGGTATCTGATCTTGTGAGATTTTGGAAGCTAAGCAGGGTTAGGCCTGGTTAGTACTTGAGAAACTGCCTGGGAATACCTGGTGCTGTAGGCACTTGAGAGAAAGACCAGCAGCCCCCTTCCGAAACAATCAGCTACTGAAAACTCTATGAATAGCAGAGAAGCACTAACATAGTGCTGGGCATGGCACAGTGTCAGGTAATATTTTGTTTGTTGTACATAAGGTTGCTATGAAGGAACTTTAGAGATCATCAGTCCACTCTAGTTATTATACTTAGAGAAAATCAGATACTCTAACTCACCCAAGGTTATAAAGCACAATAGAAGCGGAGCTGGGTCTGAAACTCAAGTTTAAGGATTTCTAATTCAGTGTGCTTTTTATGTTGTTTGGATGTAGAAGTAATATATTTTTATTGGGGGGAAATATGAAGAAAGCCGTACAAAGGAAATTAATCAGGTATTTAATTAGATGTAGAAATAATGCAAGAACATGTTCCAAGTTATATATTGGGGAAATCTACAGTGATAAAGCAATTTCACACAATGCTTTCTGAGGAAGTTTCTATAAGACTTTTCCAGGTGAAATAAAATGAAAGAGTTCATGATAGAAATGGAGTGTTCATTTCCTGCCTCTCTATATACTTCCTCCCCTCAGGCACAATGTGACCATGGAGTTTCTTTTTAGATTTATGGGATTAAAACTTCAATCATCTGGGAATGAGGAAAAGAATGGTGAGAAATTGGCTCAAACTGGATAACAGGATTCCAAATACTTTAATAAAGGGTTGTCATCCAGACCTAGGGCTAAAAAAACTTTTCTTCTCCCACATCCTTTCCCATTCTCCTGCAAGAAATTGAACTGGTTACAGATAAAATCCAAAGCCAGTTGCAAACATCAACCAAGCTATTCTCACAGGATGTTCTTTCAAATGTATTCCAGGGTGCCTCACTTTGAATCAGCATCACAGATAATCACTTTTGCTCTTCCTCTCTGTTCCCTACCCTATCGTCTTCACCTTGCTCATCTTATTCTTTCATCTGTCTCTCTCTTTCTCTCCTACTAATTCTCCATCTCCCTCTGAAAGATCAACAAAGAAAAATTTAAGACAGAAAACAAAAGACGACACAAATAAATTTCCTCCTTTGCTTGTTTTCTTTTTACATCACATTTTGTGGTTAGATGGGACAGCTCTGAGGCAGAGGGGTAGCCATGGGGACCACCAAGGTCTCAAATTCCACTCTAGCATAGGTTCAAGAGCTACACATTTGCTTCATGCACATCCCGATGCCTTAAGTTAACCACAGGTGCAGTTTTCATTAACAATTTCTCTTTTATCTGATGGCACTGACTGAGCTACTCAGTTTCACAAGTGGCTTTTTGAAATAAAATCTCATGTGGAATAGATGGATATAAAGAGGGAATTTCTTGATGTGAGAAAGTGGAGACTATCATCCCCACCCCCAAAAGCAGGTTCCAGCAGGAAAGCAACCTACCTTCCTATCTTCCTTCTTTCCTGCCTCCCCTCCTTCCTTCCTTCACAGTTCTAGTGGCTGAACCCAGGACCTAACACATGCTAGATGAGTACTCTACCACTGAGCTGCATCCCCAGTCCATTTTTCATTTTTTATTCTGAGATAAATTCTCACTAATCTGTGATCTTGCCTCAGCCTCTGAATTTGCTGGGATTACAGCCATTTGCAAAGGTGCCCCTGCGCTTCTTAATTAGTAACGAACAGTTTAAGTCAGCATGTAGTTTTTCGTATAGACTATTTTATCTACTGAGCTAAACTGCTAATGCCACTGGAGGCACATTCCGTGTCCTGTTCTCACTATCTCTTGCAGTGTTTTACATCCACAATAATTAGTCAACATTTGCTAACTGGAGAACAGCTCTACTTATTCGCATTTTCTGTCTCCTGGAGACTGTGGTTGCACAAAATGTTTTGAAAAACAAAGCTATTTAAAATGACTAATCCCGTTTGGATTTGGTTTCTACTTTGACCCAAATTAGGCATTAACATTTCCCAACTCTCATCTGAGACCAGGGAACAGAGATAATTTCTACACAGACCTATGGGGAAATGACTCCCAAAGGGCAGATTCACTGTGATTTTGCTCTGTGCCTTATCCCCAGCAGCAGAGCAGTACCTGGCACTTATATAAATTACATATGATCTGGATAAATGAGTGAGTTCCTAGAAAATACTGAGGTGGTAAGAAATGAATGAGCCATTTGGAGCCTGGTAGAGATTTAACTCTGTGGTTTGTCTAAGATAATATTTGCCAAAGACATCATTGTCTATCTTCCTTTCTTTCCTTTTTATTCATTTTTTTGAGATAAGATCTCACTATGTAGCCCAGGCTGGCCTCAAACTCACAATCCTCCTGCCTCCTCTGATTCCCAGGAGCTGGGATTACAGGTGTGCGCTACCCCACGCCCAGCACATTCTCTTTGCTTTCGAAGGCAGCGCCCACATACCTTTCACAGTTATGGCCCATGGTGTAGTCCTGGCAGCTCAAACACTCCCCTGTCACCAAGTCACAGTCATCGGAATGACCATTGCACTGGCATGGCTGGCAGCTTGGAAAGCCCCAGTACCCAGGTAAACATCGGTCACACTGCCGAGCATACACCCCATGGAAACACTGGCACTGGCCAGTGACAGCATCGCAGAAGGCATTGACAGATCCTTGCAGATGGCAGTCACAAGCTGCAGAAATAAGCAATCAAGGAACCACCTTGAGAAACACACTCAGTAGAAATAAGTCCCTTCCATAAGCCCCTGGTCCCCATCTCTGAATGCTCGTGGGCTCGCTCGATCAGCTTCCAGGTGAAGCACTGCCTTCTGAAACTGTGGAACCTAGGGATCCCTGAGTTCATCTGAACACACTACAATGCTTCTGAGGCACCTACGTTTGCAGCCACTGGGGCCAAAGCCAAAGGTTCCGGGTGCACATCTGTCGCAGGTTCTTCCCACCACATTCGGCCGGCACTGGCACTGGCCTCCGCTGGGGTCACACACAGAACTCAATGAACCCTGAGGGTCGCATTCGCAAGCTGCAAGTGAAGAGAGATGAGACTTGTGACATGAGCGGTGCATCACACCTGTCTCTGAGCTGGTCCATTTCCTTTCCCTAGGCTCTCATGGGCCCTTGCTTCTTTGCTACTGTGGCTCATTCGGAATTCCAGTGCAAACCAGTATCATCCCTCTGCTGAGTGGGAGGGAAGAAACAGGGACAAAGCTGGCAGATCAAAGCAGTTTTTCTAGGCAGGAGATCATTAAAGTTTTCTCCCCTTGTCTCTAGAGCTCAAATACCACAGGACATGAGACCAAAGCCCAGTGACCCTTGGGAGCTGGTCTGACCTTTCACAGAGTAAAACATAAATTGCATTTGCTGGATGCTCCTTTGACTCCACCCCACTCCCACCCTACCTATGGACAGGCCATGTCCTCATGGACATCTCCCTAGTCACCTGCTATTTGTACATTTCTTGCCTCCTCCAGCCCCCATGGTGCTGGGGATCAAACCCAGGGCTCTATCACCAAGTTATACCCCCAGCCCTGTCTATTTCTTAAGTATCAATTCCATCTTCAATGGTGCTAAGTCACTAAAATATTATTAACAGAAATAATAAAGACAAACCCTGGCTGATACACTATTTCCTTTGTGCTATCTCACATCGAACCCCCAGAGGAGCATCCAATGCAACTAGTGGTACCAAGCCAATTCTGGCAGCAGGAGACAGCAGCCCCACTGCTAAGCAACACCTACCCAGGCCCATCTGGTGTAACAGGGCAGAAATGCTGAAGATGATGTTTCTGCAGACGTCCGTCATCGGCGTTTTCACAACACTTCTGCTGTTCTCCAGACACCGGTACCTCTGAAAGGTCTCCCAGGCACTGCTGGTGACCTCCCCATCTCCTGAGCCTCCTGAGGTGAAGATGTCCAGGGACTTACAGTACGGCATGAGAACAAGCTGCAAAGGAGCAAGAGCAGCAAAACAGCCAGATGGTGGTGCCATCATCAGTTAAATAGAGGAAACTCATAAAAAAAGTCAGACTCATTACATACAAGCAAAAACCTTCCATTCTTAAATATTCTGACCAGGAAATGTTTACTTATTTTTTATTTTTATTTCATTTGTGTGTGTGTGTGGGGGGGGTATATGGGGATTGAGCCCAGGGTGCTCTAACACTGAGCTGCACCCCCAAAACCTTTTTAATTTTTTAGTTATTTTTTGTTTTTTACTTTTTTTTGGTACACGGGTAGTTGAACCCAGGGCCTAGCACATATTTTGCAAGTGGTCTACCACTGGGCTGTGCCCTCAGGCCATTTGTTGTTTTTCATTTTGAGACAGAGTCTTGCTAAGTTACACAGGCTGCCTCTGGCCTGGAACTTGCAATTCTCCTTCCTCCACCTCCGGAGTCACTGGAATCACATGCATAAGCCACCATGCCTGCCTCTCTTTTGTATTTTTTTTGTCTTGAGACAGGGTCTTGCTAAGTTGTGCAGGCTGCTTTTGGCCTCAAACTCTTGATCTTCTTGCCTCCACCTCACAAGTCTTTGAGATTACAGGTATCTGGCCCCATGTGAGGCAGCTTTGGGAAAAGTTTAGATACAGTTTTGGGAAAAGTTTACATTGTTGTTGTTAAGTGCTGTTGAGTCCAGTCCAACTCATAGCAACTCTCATAGGGTTTTCAATGGCTGATTGTTTTTTGGGATTGCTTCAGGAGTGGATTACCATGTCCATCTCTGGTTTTTTGGTGGTGGTGATGGTGGGGACCGAACTTGTGTCCTCAGAGAGTGCGGAACAGCACTCTACCCACTTAGCCAAACCCTAGTGCATACTTTACATAGCTTGGTGGGTTTTAATATGCTATCATTTAAGGCACTTTATATTTTTGGAGGGAAGCAATTGAATATATCCTTTCCCCAGGGTGGAATTTTATAAACAAAGTAATGTTAAAGGCAAGAAAGAAGGCCTCTGCTGTCTGCATGGGCTCTTAAGGCAACCCTTCCAGGCAGCAGCTGGGCACTTTCTGCCAGCCTTTCCCACACGTGTCAGAGGGGAGCTGGCCCTTACTGAGTCGATGAGCGTGTAGGGACTCTCCACATCACTGTCAGATGAGGTGTACTGCGGCAGCTCCAGCCTCACGGTGTAGTTCATCCCCTTCTCAAAGCACACAGGGCGAGGAAGGACGACGTATCTGCCCGCAGGCAAGAGAGGAAAACAGGAAAAAGTCAGCCTTTAAGCATCCAAAAAATAAAAATTAGAATGAAAAATATAAGGTGTAAGGTGATAGTTCCAAAGGCAGAAAGTCCATGTTTCATTCTGAAATGGAAACTTAATCTGCAAGTTATTAGCAAAAATGAATGGGCATATTGGTTCTACAGAGCTGCCAATGATGGCCACACTGACCTTGAGCCTGGTGATAACGACACCACCTGGTTGTCATCATCAGGAACTGTGTTACCACATCGGCTACTGGTTGGAATCTTCCCAGGTCGCTGCACTGTGATGACAGCTTTTTCCCAGTGGTCAGGCAGCTACAGCAAGAAACAAACAATGGAAAAGAGCAGCTGCATTAGACCATTATGGCCCGCTGGTTTATGAAGACTCCGAATTGGTCATGCGCCAAGTTTAAATGGACAACACACAGTGGCTTGCTTTCCCTTCCATCTTTACACTTCCTCTGCTATTGCCCACTTCCAGCCTAACCCTCTCTCCCTGGGGCTGAAACACCTCAAAATGCTCTCCCTGTCTCTTCCCAATGTCCCTTTCTACCCACTTTCAAGCAGCTCAAATAATGGCAATCTCCTGCTCAAAATCCTTCGAGAGTTTCCTACAACTAGAGTCTAAATTCTTTCACTGACCTGGCATTTTTCCTAAGACTATCTCCAGCTATATCCCTTTTGTGTTAATTTATCAAAATCCAACCTATGTCCTGTGCGTGCTGGGGCACATCTGTAATCCTAGCATATGGGAGGTTGAGACAGGAGGATCGAGAGTTTGAGGTCAGCAAAGGCTACATGGTGAGTTCCAGGCCAGCCCGGACTACATAGCAAGGCCCTGTCTCAAAACAAACACCAAAAACTCCCACCCATGCTGTAAGATCAAGATCTGATTCTTTATAAAATATATGGCAGCCCCTGCTTGGTCCCTGGTGTGACCATCTCTATCCTCCTGTACCAATTTTACCTCTGTTATCACATTGTCACCTCTGGCCTTTCACTATAGTGGGGGTAAGGAGAAGATCTGATACCCTCCTCATTGCCCTTTCTCAGTTCAGCCATGGTAAGTGCTACCAAGATGTCCCAAAATGTTTGAGAAACTGGATCCAAGTAAAAGGTGCCTTTCAACTTCTGTGGAGGAGGTTGGAAAGACAGAGGCTGGTCTGTTCCAATGCAAACCCCTGATTCTCCAAAATATTTTGTACCCATTAGAAGTCCTGTTCTTCTACCAATACTACCCACCCCATCGTCCACTGAGGGCTTTCTTCACCTGTGGCTCATAGCGAATTAGGATGTCATATTCCATGGAATATGGTATGTTGTCAATGAAGAACTCCAAATAAGCGCCCTCGGGCACTCGGACAAAGCCAGCACCTGTCCAGGAGGGAGTCCGGTCCTCAATGTACTGCCGTTCCACCACGCTGACCCCCTGAGGACAAGCGCAACAGCTGTTATGCTTTATAGGTAAAGGAATTCAATTACATTTCACAGTCAAAGAAATCTAAAGTCACCTAAGGATTAAAAACTGCAACTATCTTCTGTTTTTCTTCATAGTCACAGATTTTCCCAGTAGGTTGTAAGACCTTTTTGGAGAAAAACTGACTGAAGTAAATTTATGGGAGGAAATACTTCTTGGGGGCCTATGGTTAGAGGGTTTTAGTTGATCGAGATGGAAAATATGATGGCAGGGCAGGGCCTGTTGCTTGGAACCTCACATCTTGGTGATCAGAAAGGGGAGAGCAACTGGAACTGTGGGTCTGGGTAAAAACCTCCAAAGTCCCACCCCCAGGGACCTACTTCTGCAAAGCTAGGATCTTGCCTCCCAAAGTTCCATTACCTCCCAAGACAGTGCCACCAGCTGGGAACTAAGCATTCAAACACATGGCCTTTAGGGGACATTTTAGATCTAAACCATGACTCTGTATAAACAGGTAATTGATTTCATTTTAGTTTTGTGGTTGGAGTAGTCTTGGGACATTAGAGATCTAACTCAAAGGCTTGGGATACATTTTATATAATACAACCAGAGGAATAAGCACAAAGAAAAGAATCGAGAAGTGGTGAAGTACTTCCCAGATTCTCTACAAGGTTAGATCAGTATCTAGTGAAATTATTCCTTTCTGTTTTCTCTCTCTCTCTCTCTCTCTCTCTCTCTCTCTCTCTCTCTCTCTCTCTCTCTCATTGGCATTAATTTCAGGCTCCAACTACACGTGAAGAAACTTGACATGCTATTGAGAACTCACTACTGATGAGTCAGTTCTGATGAATTGTTCTCAGGGTTATCATACAGTTCCTGTGGTGGTCCTCTCCATAGATGGCCGCTATCAATTCCTTTTTTCCCTGTTTCTGTGTATAGTTTACCCACCAAGAGGTGCAGCTTATCTTATCCTCCCTGTGAACTGAGCTGTCCTAGTGACTTATGACCAACAGAATGTCAGGAAATGATATTTTGGGACTTCTGAGTCCAAGCTTTACAAAATATGGTAGTTTCTGTTTTTCCTTCTTGGAATCCAGAAACCAAGGCAAGAAGCCTCATCATTCTGACTCCACCATGATATGAGGAAGCTCAAGAGAGATGCTTGGAGAGGTCATGTGGGGAGAAAGGCTCAGTCAGCCTCCAGCTGTTTTCAGCTATCCTCACTGAAGTGTCAGACATACATTTAAAGTCACTAAATTTAGGGATTCTAAGTGTGATAAGTCTGAGTATATCTGATGTTAGACCAACAATAACTTTGGTGTACAAACAGAGAGAAGGATGGAAGAAAATTTTTTGTTTTTTTTTCTTTTTGCAGAGACAAAATTGGAAATAAATATACCAACCAAAACTCTTACTAGTGAATGACCAATGTCTGCTTGTGAGTTCCAGACTGACTTAGCTTTGTATGACTGTTCCCAAGAAGGCATGCTCCCACTCTTACTTTGTGCCCACTGACAAAAGCCACAAAAATGATTCTTAAGTGGCCCTTTTATAAAGTACACATATGCCCTGACTGCCACCCAACTGCTGCTTTACCAACCTGCCACTCCCTCTCCTACTTACAGGTCCCAAGTTGGCTTCCTCCGCTTCATAGATGTAGTGGTCCAGTGTGGTGAAGTAGTAACCAGATTCCACCTCGTTGCACTGCCGTCCAATCATGTGAGGCCGACAGGAGCACTGACCTGACTCCACAGAGCAGCTACAAGGAAGACGTACAGGTCAACTATGCCTGCCATATGCATAAACTTGCCCGTTAGAAGCAGTTCCGTATTTGCCATTAAACATTACATGGGGCAGGTTGGGTGTGGTAGTGCACACTGTAATCCCAGCAACTTGGGAGGCAGGGGCAGGAGAATCACAAGTTCAAGGCCAGAGGCAGCCTGCACAACTTAACAAGACCCTGCCACCAATAAAAAATAAAAAAGGGAGCTTGAGTGTAGCTCCATGGTAGAGCATTCCCAAAGTATGCACAAAGCCCTGGGTTCAGTCCCCTAGTACTGAAAAACAACAAAACAAATCATTACATGTGACAACATACTCATGTAGAATTTTCTTACTGCCTTCAGAAAATAAATATGTAGTAAAAAAATAATACCTGTGAATGAATCCCAAGCTCCAAGCATGATACTGGAACCTCCCTGTGACCTGATCTTTTCAGTTTTACCTCCCTTGTCCTCTTCAGTTATGCTCCATACATACCATGTTGACATTTTCTGCAGACATCACAAACTTTCTTTCTTTGGTATCTTATAGCTTTTGCTTTATTTATAATTACAACCCCATTTCTGGACCTCAGACCCAAATACCAAACTCCCTGAAGGATGTCTCCACTTGACTGTCCCAGAGAGACCAAACCAATGGATCCAAAATGGCAGTACTAAAATCCCGCCCACTTTCTCTACTGGGGTAGTGGCACCACCCCTCACTAAATCAACCAAGTTAGTAATGTATTTGATTTTTTTTTTTTTTTGAGACAGGGTCTCACTATGCAATCCAGGTTAGCCTTGGACTCACTTTCCTCCTATCTCAGCCTCCTAAGAGCTGGTATTACAGGTGTGCGCTACCACACCTGGTCCAAGTCAGAAATACAAAAGGTATGCTCTACATTCTTTCTTCATACTCGAATAAGAACCAAGTTCTATGACCTTACCTCTCTGAATCTTGTTTATCCCTTCTTCTACTGGCCAGGTTGTGCTTTACTTTCCTCTCCAAGTTAGTAAAAGCAGTGATTTTCCTTTAATTGCTATCTTGTTGTCACACTTGGCGCTTCTCAACCCAGTCTGTAACCCTCCAGGACACATCTGCCCAAGAGACCTCCCCAAGATGCACCAACCATATAACTTCCTGGCACAATGGCCTCTGAAAGATGCATTACACCTTCTGAAACCTGGCCTTTCTCCACCTTTCCAGCCCCATCACTCCCCAGACCTCTTTAACCATACCAGACTCCTTGGAATTTCTCAAATGTACTCGGTGACTTGTGACTCTTTCCCTTTGCTTATGCTGTTCCTCCAAACTGGAATAACCTTCCCTCTTCCTATTCTTCTTTCAAGATTCAACTCGTAATTGACCCTGCTGTGGCTTTTCCTGACCACCAGCCTCTAGTCTATAAAACAAGCTTCCTTCGGTCACCACCTCCCTCAGAGAGAAAGGCTGTCTCTTTTACACTTGCATGCACAACATCTACCACAAAGCTTGCCACTTAAGCAGGTATACCTTCAAGTTGAAGTCCTGGGACTTCAGATCCTACAGAATTTGCAGAACCTAGCTCAAATCTGCCCCTTTCATCAAGTCTTGTTTGATTCCCTCCCTCTACCATTGTCAACTGGTGCTCTCTGAGGCCTCAAATGTTCTTTATCCATATTTTTCTTAAGACATGTTTGCTCTCCCTCTTGTAACATAATTATTGACAAGTCTCTAACACACTCCTAGACTGTAAAGTCCTTGAGGGCCTGGACTAGGCCTTACACACATCAGTTGCCCCTACTGCTCTGCACTTGGAATAAACACTGGTTGGACAAATAAATGCTTGAAGGATAAGCTTTATGAATAAACAATAGAAAACAAGAAAAATGAAATTTATTGATAGTAAAGGCCTCTGGATAAACTATAATGTATTCATTTTGTTCTCCACCTATGTCTCTGTCTTTCTCCATAGTATCATTATTTTGTATACAAGTAAAACCCAAATCACATACAGCCATTTTCACTCCACTACAGCTGTGAGGCTGAGGTAGGAGGATTACAGGTTTGAGATCAGACACAGCCTATGCAATTTAATGAGACCTTGTCTCAAAATAACAAAGGTGGGGTAGTGGGTAGGGGTGTAGCTCAGAGGTAGAGTACTTGCCTAGCATGCAGGAGGCCCTGAGTTCAACCTGTGGCTTGCAATTGTTACTTTAAACCCATTCATAAAGTTCCTTTTATTCCCTCTTATCTCAAAGGTCATGTAAAATCCAGTACTAATGTAAGTTACAACTCCCAGGAAGACTTAACATTCAGATCCTTGTTTATAATGTCCTGAATTGCTCTGTCACTGTCCAGTGGATAGCCTTTCCTGTATATATGTCATGATCCCACAGGCACAGAAAATTCTAACACCTTGTAGTCAATTCCCAGGAGCAAAAGACCTGTTCCAATTAGGACCCAGCCTTCTTGGCCTAGGCCACAAAGAACCACCATTTTCAGAAATTCACCCATTAGACATTACATCATATGGACAAAAGAAAATCCTTTTTTGCCCCCATTTTTGGCAGATGGTTACTGAGGAGATAAATGTCCCAAACATGAACACTGCAGAAGAAAACGCTAGCTTTCATGATCAGTCAGCAGAGATCAGCATTGGGGGTGAGGAGCCAGGTGCTGCGCGGGCAGAGGCTGCCTTTACCCTGCAGCACCATGCCAGATGAGGAACGATTCCAGAATCGGATTGTGCGGAATGAATCTGCTTTGCATAGCCCTGCGATCACAAGTCTTCCTGACTTTGGGGCAGACTTGAACTGCCATGACTGGTGAGCAGGGCAAGTCCACACTGACCGTTTCCTGGCCTTTCTGTGGCTGTAGTGGCCCCCTGTACAGATGGCCCTCACCCTTACAGCTCTGTGCACCCATGACTTTGCCATACTTGCTTTCACATTTCTAGCTTTCCATTGGACGTTTCCATGGTTTGCCCAGCTGTGCTGATTCGTCTTGTCCCAAACTGTTCATTGCCTCGCACACTGTCTTCTTACCCTCAGCTCTATTTCTGTCCGTAGATTTAAAACTCTTCTCATAGTGTACATGAGGAACTACCTTCTTCTTCCTTTATCCCAGTACTCAAGTGTTAGTTCGAAACGATTCTCAACTGAGCAGCCTTCCTACACTGCCGCCACTGCCATCATGGCCCAAGATGTCAGCAGCCCATGCCTATTACTGCAGCAGCTTCCTACATGGATTTCTCCCTGTGCTGATCAGGCTGGGCTGCCTGCACTGCCCAACCGCCTTCCCATAGCACCGCTTTCATGGTTCCATGAAGCAAGTGGTTTTACTCTGCGTCTTATCACATCAAATCATGATGCCTCTGCCTGGCTTGCTGCAGCCTCCGCAACCCATCCTCTGAAGACAGCTGCTTCTCTTTCTGGCACTGCTTTGTTTTCAGATGCACCACACTCCTCACACTCTTTGACAGATATTTACTGAACAAATATTGGCCCTGGAAACTGCTTTCTGGCAACAGTGTTCTCACATTTTAGTCCACTGTCAACTTTCTTCTGAACCAATCCTTATGCTTACTTGGTAAAAACAGTATTTCTGTCTAAATAATTGTAGAAAAAGATAAATAGAAGGAAAAAAAAAATCCCTGTCCTAAAGAACTTAGAATCTAACTAGGGAGATAAACAAGAAGCAACTAATCAATACAAAATGCAGTAAGAAAGTTGGGTGCCATGGCACACACCTGTAATTCCAGCGACTCAGGAGGATGAGTCAAGAGGATCATGAGTTCTAGGCCAGAGCTGGCCTGTATAACTTAGTGAGATCCTGTCTCAAAATAAAATGTAAAAAGGGGATGGGGATGCAGCTCAGTGGTAGAGTGTCCTGGATTCAATCCCTCAGTACCAACCCCCCCCCAAAAAAAAAAATGCAGTAAGGACTTAAAAGAGCCATGAGAAAAGCACTATGGGTACAGGGAAAGACAATTCATCTGACTGAGAAAATCAAGGGAGGCTTTATGAAAGAGGTGGCCCTGAAGCTTCAAGAGGATTTCTTTTTTAACTCTGTGTGTGTGTGTGTGTGTGTGTGTGTGTGTATGTGTGTGTGGTACTGGGGCATTGAATCCAGGATTTCACTCATGCTTTTGCAAGCAATCTACCACTGAGCTGCACCCCCAGCCCCTTTATTACTTTTTATCTTGAGACAGGGTCTCCTTAAATTACGCAGGCAGCCTCTGGCCTCAAATTTGCAATCCTCCTGTCTCTGTCTTCAGGGTTGCTGGGATTATAGGCGTGTACCCACATGCCCAGCTAAAGAGGATTTCGACAGGCAGAGGACAGGAATGAGAGAGTAAAAAGGGAGGTGGAAGAATGTGAGTGGGGATGATCAAGTTCAGACCAGACATTCAGGCCCCACTCATTCCTGTCTCTGTGCCTTTATCTCTTTTTCCTTTCAGCTATGTGACCATCCCTGCCCACCTATCAGTCCTTTCAAATATCACTCAAGCTCCAGTCCTCTCTTCCACAGTGAGACAAAAGATTACATGTAATTATTCTTTCTTATGTTCAAGTAAAAAAAAAAAAAATCACATCTGATGGAAATGGTACACTTTAAAGTTTTACATGTTCCAAGTTTCCCTGTAAACTAAACACAGATTCAATTTATTGAATCAGCAAGGCAGAATAATGACATAAGACAAAATAAATAAAGCTCTGTGGTAGGTAGAATATTGGCCCCCAAAGATCCCTAGATCGTCATTTCCAGAATCCATGGATACATAACCTCATGTGGCAGAAGGGACTTTGCAGATGTGATTCAGGTTATGGACCTAGCAATAGGGAGATTACCATGGATTATCTGGGCAGACTCAATCTATTCACATGAATTCTTAAAAGTGGGACAGGCAGGCAGAGAAGTGGGTCACAAAGCTGTGACATAAGGAAGACTTAGCCTCCAGAAGCTGGGAATGGCCTTTAAATGACAGCCAGCAAGAACATGGGAACCTCATCCTATAACCACAAGGAACTGGATTCTCCTAGTAACCTGAATTAGCAGAAAATAGTTCTCTACAGGCTGTAGAAAACAATGCAGGCCTATGAACACCTTCATTTTAGTCCACTGAGACTGATGTACTGAATTGTTAAGAAGATAAGTTTATGTTGTCTTAAGTCACTAACGTATGGCAGTTTGTTAGGGCAGCGATAGAAGACTTTATACAGGCTCCATGTTTCCCCAAGAGGTCAAGGCCAAGATGACGTCTTAGAAGCACAGATTCCTCATGAGGCAGATGTTAGCAATACTTAAAAGTTCTACTGGAAGGACAGCTTTTTTTTATTATTTAAGTAGTAATGAGCAGGTAAAATATAAGTTTAATTTTACTACTAAGGAATTAGCTGAAAAAACATTAAAGGATAAAAAGTATCCTTCATAAGAGCCAGCCACCCTGTTCAGCACTGCCATATCCTCTAAAATTGTGATTTCAAATAAGAGATTGGCTCCACCTTGATGGTTAGCACCATCCTTTCCTTCCAGGGTAGCATCACCACTACCCCAACTAGTAGCAGCTGTATTCTAGAAGCCCTTTTGTCCATATATCATAGCAATTAGCAAATGGTTAGATAAACCATAACCATTCAAGGTACTGGGGAAAATATCTACTAACTTTTGCTCTGGTTTCAAAGTCAGTAAATTTTACTCCTTCATTTATTGAGCACCTGCAGGCCTGAGTTGGGGGCCAAGGGAGATGCAAAAATACATAAGACACAATCTCTGTCTAGAGAGACCTTTTTAACACAACTGGAATACAAAGCAGAATAAAATATGTGCTAAAAGAAATGCAGAAGTAATGTGTTGTTGAAGCATCAAGAGAGGGTTGGGAATCTCTGGGTAGGAAGTACAAGTCTTCCAAAAAGTGGTGGGCTGAAAGCCAGATAGCAAACTCCTGAACTTAATGGATGAAATAATTCTGAAGGATGCCACAAATATGAAAGATGTTCATATTCTTCAATATTTCTAAACATTTTTAAGTTCTATTACCTAGCAACCATTGTCACTATTTATTCATTAAAGCAAGCAATACAGGCAAAAAAAAAATCATTAACCTGGCTCCATTTGTTGTTGTTGTTGGGTGCCGTCGAGTCGGTATCTGACTCATAGCGACCCTCATAGGGTTTTCAATGGCTGACTGTTTAGGGATTGCCTTGGGAGTGGATTGAAGGTCCTTCCCCCATTTTTGCGGTGTTGGAACTTGAACTTGGGAACTCAGAGACTGCAGCACAGTGCTCTACCAACTGAGCTAAATCCCAGCCCCTGGCTCCATTTATTATATTTAAATTATTAGGTCTTCTTTAAATATTCAAAAGTTCAAATTAGCTGTCAACATAATAGACATGGAGTTCTAGGCTTTTATTGTACACCCAAAAATCCACTTTGCTCACACTATACAAAGCATTTTAAAGCATTTTCCACTTCAAATGACTTTTATACTTAGTTCTGTCCTGGGCCAAGTAACTAAGGAGTGTGTGGGATCACATTCAGAAACTGCTTTGTCTAAGGAGTATATATTCAGTTACTATATCTTAAAAACCTTTTGCCTCTCCAATTGTTTTACTTAATATTTGCTCAGTGCCTACTATGGGTCCAAGGTAAGTGAAAGAATACCATCAGTTAAAAGATGTTTATGAGTGCTTGTAACAAGTCAATCATCCAGCAAGTTTTTCAGAGTGACATCCACGTGTCACAGTCTCCTAGTAGAAATGATACTTTAGAGGATTCCCCTCTTTGGGGAAACACTGAATAGGAACACCATAGGCTATGGTAGAGTTGCAGAATTGGAAGGCTTCTTGTTTTGTTATTGTTCTTTAATTTTTTAATTTCTTTGGCAGTACTCAGGGGTTAAACCCAGGGCTTTGTGCATTCGGGGCAAGTGCTCCACCACTGAGCTGCACCCCAACCCCTTTTTATTTTGAGACAAGGAGTTGCTAAGTTGCGTGGGCTGCTTCTGGCCTCAAACTCATGATCCTGCCTCAGCCTCCTGAGTTGCTGGGATTGCAGGTGTGTACCACGGTGCTGGTAGGAAAACATCTTTAAAGGGTCCTTTCGCCCCATCGAGGACAGAGTATCTCATCAGCCGTGCTAGAATGACTAGATGATTGCCTGCTTAGAAATCTTTACTAAAAAAAATTTGGTTCACAAACTCTTCTGATACTATACTTGTTTTTTTTTTAAGTTTTTATAGGAGAGATTAGAGGTTAGGCTGAGAGCTATGCATAGGTGGAGACAGAGACAGGAAATATGTGAGGAAAAGAAAAAAAAGAGGAAGGGAGGGTAAGAAACAGAAACCTCTTAGGGTAAAGGGGCACAACATTCCTGAGTTTATGACATAATTTGGAGAATTACACATGCCACTGTGATGCGAACAAGAAGGATTTAGGGGTGATGACAACTCCAAATGGAGGAATAAGTTGCTAATAGGAAACAAGTATTCTGGCAGTCACAAAGGAAAGTCAGAAAAAGGGATTCCACAGCAGACAGCAGTGTCTTTTCCCCCTATTTTCTGGAATCATCCTAGCTGCCTCCCCTCTGGAGTTTTCTAAGAACAGAAATTCTCTCTGGAGTTCAGAGGCTACAGGCTGTACTCAATCTCCAGCACAATCTGGAACACATCCGAATAAAGAGGCCTAACAGAACATGTTCCTGTGACCTAAACTATGATTCCTTCCCAGAAGACTGCTATGGGATTGAGAAACAATCCTATAAGACAGTCAAGTTTTGAGAACATAAAGTTTGCTCAATGAATTCAGCATGTTCTAGAAGGGAAGATTTAGGACAAGGAAACATCTGTTGATTCTCTCTGCAGTCATAGTCACTTACACTGTTGTTACCAGATGTTTTGACTCTGATCCAGGGACAGAGACCAAAGCTCTCTTGAACTCAAAGACAGTTAATTAAATTCCTGTGAGCATCTTGCCAAATGTATATTATGATAATTTTTAGTAGAGTTTCATATTTCCTCTATTTGAGGAGTACTCACATATTTCAGTAACTAAAATGATTATATGTATTTTTTATTAATGGATTTGAAAGTTGCACAAAAGGAAAAGAGAAAATGAAGATGTTTCTATACAAGTCAAAACAATAGTCCATTTTCCATCTGTTAGACTGGTGAAAAAATAAAATGTTTGAGGATACCAGCTGCTGCTCAGGATGGGGGAAAAGGCACTTTTATAACCCTTTAGTAGGAAAATCAACCAGAATAATCTGTCTGGAATAATCTGACATTCTCTATTAAAATAAAAGATGTGCATGTACTTTGACTTAGCAGTTCCATTTCAGTACCTGGTCTATAGTGGTATCTACAAACATTTATCAAGATATAGCCACACTGAAACATTTTTAAAAAGCAATAACAGATGAATAAATCACTGAACTTTCATATGATAGAACATCAAAAAGCTATTAGAAAGAAATAGGTAAGTACATGCTGATAAGAAAAATACTCTATAAACAAACAAACAAAAAGAACAAGTTTCAGAATAACACATTGATTTCTTTTTAAAAGTGTGTATGATAGCCAGGCACAGTGATGCATGCTTGTAATCCCAGTTACTCAGGAGGCTAAGGCAGGAGGATCACAAGTTGGAGGCCAGAGGCAGCCTATGTACTTTAGTGAAACCCTGACTCAAAATAGGCTAGGGGTACAGCCCAGTGGTAGAATACTTTCAAAGTATCTGCAAGGCCCTAGGTTCAACCCCCAAGTACTGCCAAAGAGGGGGGGGGGGAGAAAAGATAAGTGGAAAATCATGGGCTTTTTTTCTTTCTATGAACTCATCTGTTAAACAAATAAATAAAATCTAATGTGTCATTTGGGCTGGGATTGAGCTCAGTTGGTAGAGTGCTGCAGTCTCTGAGGTCCTGAGTTCAATTCCCAGCACTGCAAAAATGAGAGAAGGACCTGGCAATCCACTCCCAAGGCAATCCCAAAACAGCCATTGAAAACCCTATGAGGGTTGCTATGAGTCGGATACCGACTCGATGGCACCTAACAACAACAACGTGTCATTTAAAAAGGAATGAGGAGAAATAAATGTTAGTTTAAACAGGGATATTGTACTCTATTATTAATTTCTAGAGTGATAGAAGAAACTATTAATAGTGGCAGACTGGCAGAAGACTGGCCAGCAGTCTTCTAGGCAGTGATTGCCTAGAAGAAACTTAGAAGAGAAAGAACAAGAAAAGAAACACTTTTACTTGTCTAATTTTTTTTTTTAAACTGTGGGAATACATGGCTTCCATAATTTAAAAAATACTAAAAAGTAGAAGTACAAAAACACCACCAGTATAAAACTCAGCATACTAGAAGATTCCAAAGCTAACTCCTTGAAAAGTCCTTGAAAACATTGAGAACACAGGAACACATGATTACCAGGTATCCAAACCAAAGACAAATATACTTTGGATATCTTTTTAAGAGTCAACAATCCCAGACTTCTAGAAGTCTTGGCTTTCTTCTGTGACTGGATCAAGGAGAGTAAGTGAAGTTCCACTCACCTGTTGTTTAATGCTCCCCCAAGGTCACAGTCACAAGGTCGACATCCATCCAAATCATTGCTTAAGCCCCAATGCTGTGGCTGCAGAACAAAAGATTAAACATCTAAAGGGGGGTTCCTGTAATTGCATAAGAGACTCAGTGAGGAACAAGTTATGGCGTGTTTTGATTGTTCCACCGAATGTTTATTTTCACCATCAACACAGAGACAAAAGGCAGGGCTATTCTGAACTAAAGAAAGCCAAGCTGTGGGTCACTGAAGTTGGAGTTGTACAGATCACAGACTACTCTGTCTTGTTCCAAACAATTAATATGAGAAAGCAGTATAGATACCAATTTTCTTCCTTCAAATTACTCTGGCTATAAGAGATTTATGCCAAATATTTGGCAGGCTTTTATGTTTTCCCTCAGTTCAGTCTATCATAAATCCTACAAGGAAAGCCCTTTAAGAATTCATCTATGGGGAAACACAGCATAAAGCTAGGATTATTCTCACGATGGAAAGGCAAGGCAATCGCTGAATACTGGGAGCATTAGAGATGGAAATAAGAAATGAGACAAAATCCATAGAGGGAAGATTTCTGCACTTCAAAAACAAGCAACTAAGTTGGGTACCATAACATATGCCTATAATCCCAGCTACTCAGGAGGCTCAGGCAGGAGGATCACAAGTTGGAGGCCAGAAGCAGTCCAAACAACTTAGTGAGACCCTGACTCAAAAATTTAAAAAGGTCTAGGTGTGCAGCTCAGTGGAAGACAGTGCTTGCATAGCATGTGTGAGAACCTAGGTTCAATCCCTACTCCTAGAAAGAAAGAAAAAAAAAAAAAAAGGCAGATAAAATCAGGCTCACCAATTTAAATCACTTTCAGAAATTTACTCAAGAATCAAGAATATATATAAGTACATATATTTAATGGTCATAAAGGTAACATAGGGCCAGTGGACCCTCCAAATTATAAAAGCAATATAAGAACATTATTAAAAGTATAGAATTTTTTTAAAAAAACTACTCTCATAATCATTTCACTCAGGGCTAGGGGTGTAGCTAAGTGGTAGAGCACTTGCTTAACATGTGCAAGGTCCTGTGTTCAATTTCTAGCCCTATCAAAAAAAAAAAAAATTACTCCACTGAATCATTACAGTGAATTTTTTGGTGTGTTTCCTGCCTGAGTTTGCTTTTCTTGATGAATATTTTTTCCTACATAATCAAGATATTAATTAATCATATGTTATGTGTGTGTTTTAATTTGATTGCATAAGCATCTCTCCATGTTAATGTCATTTCCAACAGCAACCTAATACTATTCCATTATATAGAAATTCCCAAATTTACTTATTTTCCCACTATTATTTCCAAGTCATCTACCATGATCAATAAAAGATGCAATGAATCTTCTGGGGAATACAGCTTTTTCCAATTTTCAGATGATTTCATTAGGAAACATTCCCAGAAATGAGACTAATGGGTCAGGGGATGTACTTTTCTCCAAAATGCTTTTCAGAGGATGAGCCATTCTGCATTTCTACCAATAGCAATCAAGTACTGGTACCTCCCTATGTCCTCACTAACAATAAGCATTCTCATTTTTAAAAACTGTTGTCAAATTAGTGGCACTTTACTGTGGTTTTATTTTATAATTCTAACAATGAACATCTTATCAAATAAGTAATTCACTACTAATTTCTATTTTGTGAACTTTCCACTTGTGTCTATTAACCTTAACCCATAAGGTAAAGGTAGAATCCAGGATAGTGAAAAGCATTCTCTGTTAAAACATGTTGCTGGGTGTGGTGGTGCACCCTGTAATCTTAGCACTTGGGCAGCTGAGGCAGGAAGGTTTTGAGTTGGAGACCAGCTTGGGCTACATAGCGAGTTCAAGGTGAGCCTGAGCTACACAATGAGACTCTGTCCTAAAACAAAACCAAAAACAAAACAAAATGTTCTATTCACAAACTACTTATCCCATGGAATTAAGATTTACCTACCAGGCACTGGTCACAATGTTGCCCCATCACCAGACGCTTACAGTAGCAGTAACCAGTGTCAGAATCACAAGGATTCCCGCCAGGAATTGTTCCCACAGGACTGCAAGCACAAGCTTTATTAAAGACAAAACGAAGCAAAGAAACACAAACCAGTGAGTCCAAAGCAGTGGTTTGCCTTTAGAATTCCAAAGTGAAATGGGAACTGAACACACAGAACTCTCAAACTTTGTACCGCATGTACTTACATTTACAACCAAATGGATCTTCACCATTTAAGTCATAGAAGCCTTCTTTGCAAACATCACAACGTTCTCCTTCCACATGTAATTTACACCGACACTGACCAGCAATGAGGCCAGCAGAAAAATCAGTGTAACCATCACAGATGCCCCCATTCTGGGAACCAGCTGGGTCACATGTACACCCTAAGAATGAAAAACACCATGTGTAAATGCGCCAGGAAACACCCTGGGGCTTTGTATAATCACAAATGTTCCCCTCTACCCTCCAAATCTCACAAAACTGAACTGAAGAAAGCCCAGCCAGCAAGTAAATTCCTCTCTCACCATCCTAGACAGCAATTAACTTAACAGGGCTGGGTCTGCTGCCCACACTCGGAGCCCAGAGACTATTCCATGTGAAAGGCAACTGAAGTTGCACCCATGCGTGACATTTCCCAACATACGTTCACAGAGATTAGGATCCTGGATGTCCCTCTCTGGGTGCTGGTAGTAGAATGGTTTGCACTGCTCGCAGTTGTGCCCCATGGTGTTGTGCTGACAGTCATCACACACTCCCCCGCTGACATTTCCAGTGGCCAGGAAAACCGCCATGTCGAAGTGGCACAAGATGGAATGTTCGTTGCAGTTACACTCTGTGTGACAAGATCAATAATGAGAAAGGCCTTTTAAATCTATTTACTGATGGAGGAGGAGGCTGGAAGGAAAGAGTTGAGGCAAAGGAGAGATCGGCATGAAGGCATTAGGTAAAAAAGGGCACACTAACAATAACTGATGACATTGGTCATCTGGCTGGAAACCTGAGAACGGAAAACCCTTGGGGAAAATCCCCTTGGAAACATCAGATCAGCAGGTACTGTAGTTTAGATATGCTGTGTCCCCCCAAAGGCTCATGGGTTGAAGATTTCACTGCCAGCTAATGTGCTTTTGGGATGTAAACGGATCATGAAGGCTCTAACACCACCAGTGGATTGACTCACTGATAAGACTTGTAATTTGATGGCACATTGGGAGGTGGTGGAAAGTAGGGGGTGGAGCCTGGTTGGAGGGAGGAATCACTGAGGGTGTAGCTTTGAAGGGTGTGTCTTGCCCCTGGACCCTTCCTCTCCATTTCTCTCTGCATCCCAGCCATCACGAGGCACGTACCTTTCTTCTACCACGCTCTTCTGCCAAATTTCTGCCTTACTGCAGATCTAAAAGCAATGGGGCTGAGCGATCATGGCCAGAAACCTCTGAAACTGTGAGCCAAAATAAATCTTCCCTCCTCTATGCTGATTTGCTGAGGTATTTCATCATGGTGACAAAATTACTAACATAGGTGGAAAGCTGCCCTTCTGCTCACAGTGTCTTTAGGTCCCATGCAGGGACTGAATGGAAGTACTGTCCAGTATTGCAAAGAAGGCCCTGGACATTCCTAGGAAGGACTACTTGAGCTCCCTGATTTGAAGAACATGGCATGAAGGACTGAGTCTGTTCCTCCCTGTTCCACTACTATGCGAGGCCAGGCTCTTTGGTAAGAACTAAGATCTGTTCAGCAGCCAGCCAGCCAGCCAGCCTTCTCGGGTGCAGTATTTCCAACCCAACCCACTTTTTAGCAGAGACACACTGGCCCAACCAGCCTTTAATCATCCGTCCTCACATTCAGCAAGGCACATCAATTCCTCCTGTGTGTTCAGCACAGGCTCCATACTCTCAGCTCCCCACCTTGCCTGTCTCCCCTGCCTCAGACCATCCTGCAGTGGAACCCCGTGTGTCCTCAGAGCCTTGCCTGCCTCCCTCTCTCCCCAGCTGCCTTAAACACTCCTCAAGGCCAGGTGCTTCTGCCTGCTAACACAGCCTTGCCCACTCCAGCTCTCACTAGTTTCTGCACTTCTACAACAGTCTTGCTAGTGGGGTATAGGCAGGTGTGCTCCCCAAGGTGAGGAAAGTGAATCAGAATCATGTGAGTCAGGAGGGTGGGGTGGTAGCAGCTCGCACTACTGCACATTTCTGTCTAAAAAGTAACACTTGGAGGGAGGGCTGGGTGTGTGCCAGAGGCCCCAACTGGGCCAGCACTGAAACAAGGCCAAGAACCTTCCTCCCTCTCTTAGACCTTAACGTTCCAGCATGCTGTATTGTCCTTTCCTTTTCCTTCAGTGCCATCCGGTCTTAAACACAGGTACAATGTCAAGGACAGCATTCCAATCTCCTTGGATCAGTGCCAAACATGTAAGTGCTGCTCAGCGAATATTAAGTTTTGCTAATTTAACTGAGTGTACACTACTGGTCTCCTAGGGCTAACAGGGTACAGCTGGGTAGCTTATCGTCCCTCTGCAAAGATCACCCTGTTAGAACACCACCACTACTCAGGAAACAAACCTGAGTCTGCACTGATTCCAAGTGGTCCTTCCACCAAGACTTACTTTTACAGGCATTGCTGTTTCGGCCTTCGGCCGGTCTCCAAGGCAAGTCATGGTAGAAATCCATGCACAGCTCACAGTTCAAGCCCTTGGTGTTATGCCTGCACTTGCAGTGGCCATGCACCTTGATAGTCACAAAAACAGGAAAGAGCAAAAGAAGAGATGTTTAAATGGCCAAGTTTTTGCCCCATCCAACAGAAGATATAAACTCTTTCTTTTCTTGCCTGTTTTTTTGTACTTTGTACTTTTTTTTTTTTTGAGACAGGGTCTCGCTAAATTACAGACTGCCTCTGGTCTCAAACTTTCGATCCTCCTGCCTCTGCCTCCTGAGTCTTGTTGGAATTACAGGAGTGCGCTACCTCGCCTGGCTGTAAACCCTTTCTCACTCATCTCTAGCTCACTTCAGTGAGAGTTTGTTTTTATTTTCTTCCTCCTTCAGCAATTCTATCCATTTTGTTGAGGGCTATAAGCCTCATTTCCACTGTTCCTACTATGTAATGGATACACGATAAAATATTTGTGAAAAGAAACTCAGATGAAGAAAATTAGCTACTTAAGGATTTTTGTAAAACCAACTAATTAAGAATTTAAAAAATCTGTTGTAATAGAAATCTATAAAAGTTATAAGATAGAACTAAATACATACACATCTGGGAACAAACTTATATGACTGCAAGTTTTACCAGTAGGCCAGATAAATATTTTTTTCCTAAAGGTTTCTGTTTCAATGATTATTTTTTACTTTAGGTTTAGCAATTAAAAAAAATTTTTTTTAGCCAGAAAATTTTTAAAATTAGCCATTTACATTTTTCCCCTTCAAGCCAGGAAATACAAAATCTCAGAAAAAGATACAAATTAACTTCCTTTATGAAGGGCCCAAGATGTGCTATTCCTTGCTTCATCACAAGCCATGCTTAAGACCCCTGAGGCTTACGAATGATAAATCTATTATTTCTGTCCACCAAACATGCACGTACATGGGTCCTTCACCTTAACTCTGGTTTCTACAGAATGGAATTCAGGAACAGGACGGACAGGTCCCTCCCCTCCTGTACCGGTCTTGACAGGAGTGCAGTTAGCTGAAGACTAAAACCCTCTCATTACCAGGTGGTTGTACATAAGCTGAAAACTGGTTCCAAAGTCCCTAACATACGGCTCTACAGCATCTGAATAAGCCCAACAACACACTCCGAGGCTGTGAGAGTCACATGACATCAGCTGCACAGATTTGTTACACTGGAAAGTAAATACAATCTGCCTGGCACTCTCAGAAAGATGTAGCCATAATGTTAGAGACATGTCCCTCCCCTCAGGCTCTGTTAGAAATTGGAGAAGAGTTCTAACTGGAGTAAAGGGAAGGTGGGCGTTTTAGAAGGGCTAACTATACTCAATCCTGTGCCTTTTTGACCAGGACTAAGAATCATTGAAAAGACAGACAGCAAGTAAGCAAGGCACATCCTTCACCAAGGAGGCCCAGAGGCTGTCAGAAGGAGCCCTGGGGCAGAGGCAGGGACGCTAGATTTGAACATTCATCTGCTAGTCATTCGCTTAGGGCTTTTTAGCAAATTACTTATTCCTTGGTCTCCTCTAACAAGGACACCTTAGTTTAGGTGATTTACAGAATCCTATTTGGGATTAACCCCCTACGGGTCTAGAAATCATTTTAACTAGGTGAGAGGAGAATACTCTATCCCTCTCTATCCACTTGGAAAATCACCCATATCCCATATTTCAAAACATGAAGCTGGGTGCTGTGGCACAGGCCTGTAATCCCAGCAATGTTAGAGGCTGAGGCAGGAATATCACAGGGTAGAGGCCAGAAACAACCTGTGCAATTAGCAAGACCCTGTCTCAAAATAAAAAATAGTATCATCCTTACTCTGCATTTGAGTTGTTCCTGTGATCACTTTTGAATAAGCAGTTTGCTTTTTATTAAAACTTGTTACCTGAGTAAAGATTACCAAGTTATAGTTTATATTTGTAATTCATTCTGCTCTCTTTCAATAGAGGGACAATTGAGAGAACTAACTAAAATCTAAAGTGGGGCTGGAGTTGCCACTCAGTGGTGTGTGGCACTTGCCCAGCATCTGTAAGGGCTGGGTTCAACCTCCTAGTGGAAGAGGGGAGTATGCAATTTGCAAACACAGCATAAAAGTAGAAAAGGAATACAATTAGAAGGAAAAGACAAAAAGAAAGAAAACTCCATTTGATTTCTAAATTATATTGCATGGGTCTGGGTTAAAATTTCATTTTTGGGGGCTGGGATCAATTTTCTTTTCTAGCATAAAGATTAAATGCTTGTGGTTTTTTATCTTCCCTAATGTCAGGGCAAGCTCAATTGTTTAGACAACTGTTTAATACTTGGTGACTAAAATACCTACTTTAGCAACAGCCTACAGCAACAAATTCCAAAACTTCAGCATCTATTAAATGAGCAGTCTGTACATTATCATAGTCTAACAGACTCTTAAAAGAGAAAATTACCAATCAAACCACCAGAATGGTGCAAAGGGCCAAACATAAATCTGGAAAACTAAAATTCTTAAAAAGCTGAAAGGATTAAGGTTAAGACTAGCTTTAATTTGACTTTTTGAATCACACATATAAAGGACAAAGCCAAAGCCAGGCATAGTGCCCCGTGCTTGTAATCCCAGCGACTTGGTAGGTGGAGGCAGGAGGACCTCAAGTTCGTGGCCAGGAGCAGCCTGAACAATTTAGCAAGATCCTGTCTCAATTTAAAACAATTAAAAATGGGCTAAGGGTGCAGTTCAGTGGCAAAGCACTTGCAAAGTATCTGTGAGGCCCTGGATTCAACCCCCTAGTACCACAAAATAATAATAATAATAATAATAATAATAATAATAATAAAACAAAGGAGAAAGCCAAGGGCTGGGGATGTAGCTCCATGGTAGAGTGCTTGCCTAATATGCGGAAGGCTCTAGGTTCACTCCCCAGCACCGTAAAATAAATGAATAAGAGATAAAGCAAAAAGAAAGCTTACTCACCATTCCTTCCACTTCTTTATTGAACCCATCCACGGGCTCACATTCGCTGGCATGGCCATAGCAAAAGCAGTTTCCTCGAACCACCATATCATAAACTGCATAATAGTACTTTTCTCTGATTTCCATTCTGGAATCCAACAGGTTATCTCCCAAAGTATGCAGTTTCACAAACTTGACTCTCAAGTTGGTGATTTTTAATAGATCTAGAAAAGTCATGGAGAAGATGAAAAGTCTGATCAAACAAGGAAGACTTTTGCAATTATACATTGTTTCTTTTAGGGAAAGGCTTGGCAGATAACAATGGCTTAAGTAAATTTTACTCCCCTTAGATGAACTAGATGACAGTTGTAAAGCTTAACAATGACAGTCTCTGGAAGCAGTAGAGGTTACTCCCTTCTCAGCGGTTTAGTGAGAATGCCTATTCTGTGATGTATTTGTTTGCAGACCAACATTTCAGGAAGAAGTGTGAAAGCGAAGAAATTACACGAAAGCAGTTGCATGATTTTTGGAACCAGTAATCTAAAGTACTGCAACACCATTCGGCTCCCTCAGCAATTAGTGTCAGTGCCAAAGTCAGAAATTCCATTCAGATGGGAAAGGTCCTATCAAAGCATTTCAATTCTCATTATTGTTATAACGGATTTTTGTGACTATTTTTGGAGAAAATACTATGTGAAATTTCCTGTCACTTAGATGAAATCTACGTTACTAAAAGAAATTTAACAGCATAGAATAACTATGATCCAGGGTAAGAATATCTCAACCATGTTTTTAAGCAACATTTTTGTCCACAACTTTTTTGTCATAGTTTTATAAAATATGTTCAGGTTTACCAGTATAATACAGGGACATGAGGGAAAAGGGGCATTGTTCTGGAATGTCAGGGCAAATTATTTTTTCCTAAACCAATGTTACTTGTAAATCCATTTCTCTTATCTTCTCTAGCCTCTTTCATCCTAGGTCTGTAGACCAACATTTATTCTGAAAGCTAGGCTATCAACCGCATTCTATATTGTTGTTGTTATTAGATGCCGTTGAATCGTGTCCGACTCATAGCGACCTTCATAGGGCTTTCAATGGCTGATTGTTTCCAGATCACCTTGGGAGTGGATTGCCACGTCCTACTCCCATCCACATTCTATAGTAATGGGATAAACCAAGAGCTAGTCAATTAGCTCCACCGGTGCTTGCATTAATTACTAAGTCTTGGTGAAGTGGATCCCAGGAGATGGGTTTGATTAGAACATCTGCCCTCTCACAGCTTTCTGTAGCATTAAATTATTCTGAAACATTACTTTCCTTTATGCTGATGCATATTTACAATACACAACACAAGATAAAATGGTAGCCACCCAGTATATCAGATACTTCAAAGCCCAAATATAATTTTAAATACTTCTATGCACAGCTCACAATGGAGACTATATATAGAAATGGCCGGGGGTGGAAATGGAAAGTCCATGCATTAAACTTAGGCTCTTTGTAAAATCAAAAATGAAACAGAGAACCCGTAATCATTCTGAGCTGAATGTTAGTTATGAATGCCAACATGTCTTCCTGCAAAATGCTCCCGCACAAAATGAGCACAAGTGCCTATTGACAAGAGGCCAAACAACAAATGTGAAGGGCAGCTGGAGTATTTAGAAACTCTTGAACTGATCTTTGTGGAAGCCCTCAGAAGAGCAAATATGCTCTCCACTCTCTCTTGCCATACATAACAACAACCAAGCTTCACACTGACTGCCTTTCTAGGAAGTAAATCCCTTTTGAAGTGAGATTCAGAGGTCTGAACAATACAGAAAACTAAAGAAATATTGTTCCTTTGATGACAAAGTAAATCAAAAGCATGATCAGCTCACATGGATGCTTCCATAACACAGAAATAGGCCTTCAGATGCCATTGGACAACCCAAGGCAGACAATTAAAATTATAAAAGCAACACATCCCCCAAGGCCACACATTTAATCTATCAGGCTGCAGATGAGTCCTTTGGGGGGCTCTGGAGGTGTTTGTATTGGAATCCAAGGGGATATTTTTCACAACCAGATTTTAAGACATGGAGGGACAGCCTCATCACTCACTCAGAAATTGGCACAGAGCCAGACATGCCATTAAATATTTGTTTTACAATAGAATGAGTGAGTAAATTACAGACCAGAGATAGTCTGGGCCACATGTAAAATTAATTTAAGTGGGGAAGCAGTACTTTCCTGGCAATATTCGCTGGACTTCTTCCACTCTATTCTTCCATGGTTCAAACTGGGAGTTTCATGTGGGCTTGGTTAAAAATAGGGCCAAGTACCGCTGGGAAATATCAGCAAGAATTAGCCCTGTCTATACTTAACTGGGGCTGGGATTTAGCTCAGTTGGTAGAGCGTTGTGCTGCAGTCTCTGAGGTCCCGAATTCCATTACCAGCACCATAAAAATGGGAGAAGGACCTGGCAATCCACTCCCAAGGCAATCCCGAAACAGTCAGCCATTGAAAACCCTATGAGGGTCGCTATGAGTCGGATACCGACTCAATGGCACCTAACAACAACAACAATACTTAACTGATTATACCTTTGCAGCAGGAAGACAGTCTCATCCTTCCACTCTGACATCCAGATCAGCTGTATGCGAGCCCTAAATCATAGCTGGGGGTAACAGTACTGCCAGGAACACCAGCAGCTTCAATTTATTCTAGGCTTTCTGTGTGTCAGGCCTTTTGGTTGGTCATTTATATACATCAACTCATTTCCCTCCATTACAACTCTAAGGTTAGTATTCATATCTCCACTTAATGATGAAAAAGGAGGCCAAAAAAAGTTTTAAATAAATTACTTGTCCCAGGTCTGACTCAAAATCCCCATTAGTTTAATTATTGCACATTCTGCTTCCCAAGATCAAAATGTAACCTTATAACAGCCTAAGGCTATTTATTGAACATTGGAAAGAGCTCTGAACTGAAAATCATAACACACGGTTTCAAGATCTGCCATTTAATAGCCACATCACATCATGCATGTTATCCAACTCTCTGAGCCTCAGTTTATTTATCTATGAAATGGAAATGCAACCCTTGCTTTATTGAGTATACTGAACATGACTGACACTCTGGTTTCCCCTCAATATTCTTTCTTCCCATTTTCCTTTGATAAGAGCCCTTGCCAGGAGTTTTAGCACAGCACATGGCCACCCAGACAGAGATGTTTCCTAGTGTCTCCTGCACTATCGCCAAGTGACTAACTGTGGCTAATGGGATGTGAACAGAAGTGATATGGACAGCTTCCATGTCTCATCTTTAAGTGAAATTTGCTTGCCCTACACAGACTGGGGCGAGGACATAGTGATGGTGATCTAACTCTACCAGTGCAGATAAACCTAGGAAGAATGGTGGCCTTATAGCTAGGGTTACCAGATTTAGCAAATAAAAACAAAGGATGCTCAGTTAAATTTGAATTTCAGATAAATCACAATTTTTTAATACAAGGTATGTCCCAAATATCACATGTAACATAGTTATACTAACCATAAATATTGCATGGGACACTCCTGTATTAGTCAAAAATATTATATGGGATACAGTCATATCAAAAATAATTTGTTAGCTGGGCACTGTGGCCACATCGGTAATCCCAGTGATTCAAGAGGCTGAGGCAGGAGGATTTTGAGTTCAAGGCTACAGGCAGCCTATGCAACGTCGTTGAACCCTGTCTCAAAACAAAAAAAAAATAAATAAAGAAGAAGGGTTGGGGGTACAGCTCAGTGATGGAGCACCCTGAGTTCAATCCCCCAGTACATCAAAAAGAAAAGAAAAGAAAAGGAGAGGAGAGGAGAGAACGTGTTTGCTTTTTACCTGTAACTCAAATTTAATAGGGAATCATCCTGTCTTTTATCTCCTAAGCCTAATTACTATACTGCTCTGATTTATTTCAGACAAGAAAAAGGAACTTCTTTTTTATTTGGGATACTTTGTTACAAGAGTTTCATCTGTACTTAATTACTATACTGAGCAACAAAATAAATGAGGCAGTATGAACAATACAAATGTAACATAAATCTGTTACTTTTATCAAAATGTTTCCCCCCAGTGAAGACTGATAAGTGGCCATTTCAAGAGCTTCTGGTACACCACCACAGAGGAAGGAAGAAAATGCAGGTGGATGTAGTACTAAACAGCTAGATTCTAGGTAGTAGGGCTCCAGGTAATACTTATTCCATGAATGCTGTTCCCCATCCAATCTTTTATTTGCAAACAAGCTTACTCTGTATCCTTGGGCTATAAGGATCTTCTATTTTGAAAGCAGGATCTAAAGCACGAAATATCACCTAAAAATAGACAGACATAAGATTGGTTGCAATCTTTGCAGTGATTAAAAAGTAGACTAGCAAGTAGAATGTAGAACAAAGAGGCAAACAAACCTCTCCTTCTGTTGAGGGCTCAATGTCAGAATACCGGGAATCACAGATTATATCATCCACCTTCTTCATGGGGCCAGTTGAAATGCCTGGGAAGGAGCTCTCACAGTCATAGGCGAAGTACCTGTACACACCCCACGTCTTCCCAAAGTCAGACGACCGCTCTATCAGCATAGCTGCTGGACGGAATGTCTAGAAGCAGGGAGCAAAAGGTTCATTTGATGTGTGTGTGTATGTGTGTGTGTGTTATTGCTAACCTGTCTTTTTAAAAACTGCAAGTGAAAATGTCGCTCACTGTGTGCCATAAGCCCTGACTGCATGTGGATGGTAATTCAGACTGTGGGTGGATTTCAAATACTTCAAGCTATTCCACGGAGCCTCTTCTTGCAAGGAAAGTGTCGGGTCTCTAAATTTTGCCTTTCTCCCCACCCTGACAGATTAGTAAGCTGTTTCTGTTCAGAAGTTGATTATTAACAGGCCTTAATAGCAAACACATTTTGGTATACTAACCACCATTCCCATAAGCCCATAATGCGATCAAGTGTGAGCGCTTGATCTTTCACTCTTCATCTAATCATTCAATAGATGTATGACTGACATGCTGTCTACATGCTACACATAGTCCAATGAGGAACAGATATGGGCATAAAAAAATTTACAGCACAATATGTCAAACACCATAGTAAAGTCACATAGAGTGTGATTTGAGAAAACAAGAGGAAGGAATTAACTCAAAAAGCTGGGGAATACAGCTTTTTGGGTATGAGGGGATCCATACTTCAAGGTATGCACCAAAAGAACTGAAAACAGACTTCAATGGACACTTATACAGTGCTGTTCACAGCAGCCAAAAGGTAGAAACAATGCAAGTGTTTCTCAACTGATAAATGGATAAACAAAATGTCACAAATATATACAATGGAATTTTTATTCATCCACAAAACTGGACGTTCTATACTTGCTACATGGATGAACCTGGAAGTAAGTCTTCGGTTTTTTTTTTTTTTTTTTTTTTTTTTTTGAGAGGGAGGGTGTTGAGACAAGGTAGTTCCATGATAGCCTGAAACAAACTCTGTGGACCAGGCTAGTCTTGAATTCTCATTTGATCCTCCTGCCTAAGCCTCACAAATGCTGGGATTACAGGTGGGTACCACAGTGCCTAGATAAGAAAGTATTATTCTAAAAGAAAAACCTGCAGCCATAACACCCTGGCATTGGATCCCAACTGATCTTGGAAGCTAAGCAAGGTCGGCCTAGTTAGTACTTGGATAGGAGACCACCTGGCAATACCAGGTGCTTCAGGCTTGGAGAAGGACCTGGCAACTGACTCCTGAAACAATCCGCTATTGAAAACCCTATGAATAGCAGAGAAGCACTGAACAATAGTGCCAGGCATGGCACAGTATCAGGGAGTGTTTCATCTGTTGTACATTGGATTGCTATGAGTCGGACCTGACTAGATGGCACCTAACAACAACATTCTAAGTGAAAATAAACCAAATGGAATTTCATATGTTATGCAGTATATGATTCCATTTATATGAAATATCTATGATAAATTATGAGGTATCTAGGACCACAGATAGAAACAGAAAATAGACTAGAGATTACCTAGGGAAGAAGGAAGAGATAATAAAGAGTTACTATTTAATGACTAGGGAGTTCCTGTTTGGAGTAAAGTTGGAAAAGGTTCTGAAAATCGATAATATTAGTAAATGTACTACACTATGAATATATTTAACACCATTAAAATATACACTAAAAATGGCTACAAGGGCAAATTTTGTTATACATATTTTATTACCACCACCACCAACAACAACAACAATTAAAAACAACAACAAGAGAGGAGGGTATCAAATTGGGTCTGGAAAGGGTTTTTCCAGGCAGGGGTTAGAGGTGGTTGCAGAGGGCAGGAGAGGGTGATGGTGGCAGGTAGGAAGGCATTCGTTTGCCATGCTAAGGAAGAACACTGAAAGATTTAAGTGGACAGAATAAAATGAACAGATGGCGCTTGAGAAAAATAACTTATGGCAGAGTTACTGAACATGCAAAAAACAAGATACAAGGAAACCAAGTGAAAGAAAAAAGATGAAGGTTTTTAATTCAAGCACTTACAAAATAGAAAGAGATGGAATTGACCACTCTGAAAATTTACTGACAGGAGAATATATTGAGTTACAGTTGGGAAAGGGAGGGAGAGGGAAATAAAAACACAAGTTACCTGAGCTTGGGTAGCTGGGTGGGCACATTGCCAAGGACAGGGAAGTAGAAGAAAAGTGAAAGTATTTGGTTTAGGGCTAGTTGCAGGTACCAGTTATATGTGGGATGTGGAAAGCGATCTAGAATTCAGGTTTCAGCACGGAGCTTGAAACATGGATTTGGGAGTCACTGCATACACATTAATATTTGAAATCTCCATGTATTATGACCTCTCCAAAAAATCAGCATAGGGCAAGAAAAAGAGAAAAGTCACTGCTCTAGGAAACACACCCATGAGAGGTTCGACAGAGAAGCAGCAACACCAATTCCACTCATTACCTCATTTCATTTAATTCTCTACTGTAGGCTGCTCTATGCTCCTTCCAAATCCCTTCATGGGAGATTTAGCTCCATACTTCAGAATGTGACCAGATGTTGCAGGGTCTTTAAAGGGCAACTAAGGTAAAAGGATATTGTAACGGTGGGCTCCAGTATGACTGGTGTGGGGAGACCATGTGAGGACACACGGTGAAGACAAGCCAAGGAGGGGGGGGCCTCAGACAAAACTACCCCTGCCAGCCCACACCTCCATCTCAGATTTCTAGCCTCTAGAATTTGGAAAAAATAAATGTCTATTGTTTAAGCCACACAGTGTGTGGCGCTTTGTTATAGCCACTCTAGGAAACTCTACACCCTCACAACACATGTCTTCCAGATGAAGAAATTGAGGCTCAGAGACATTAAGTGACCTGAGAGTTACAGGCAGAGTTTAGACTCAAGTCCAGGCTGAATTAGGCCATAACTATCTTTCTCCCTCTCTGGCTAGTGGCAGAGTAGAAGAGTCAAAAGTGGGTGTAGGAGGAGAAAGAGAAAAAAGACAGAATCCTCAAAACCAACACAGGATGAAGATTTAGGAGGGTGTGATGAACTTGGTCAACTGGGAATCAGAGATAAAGCAGAAGACGACTAAAAATACTGGAACAGGCAGGTGCTTCACACCGATGAACACAGTGAGTGCATTTTGGGAAGTGGAGGAAGATTAAAGGAAAGTTAAGTCAACCTAGAAAACAGATCCCAAATAAAGATATTTACTTTTGGATTAAAATCAATGCTTGACAGAAACACGCATGGATAGCTAATATTAGGTGAAAATTAGCACATGCCCAGACCTCCTTTTGTCCTCCTTAATAATCCTGAGCAAGGCTTCAAACTCAAACAGAACCTTGATTCCATTCCAGTTCAAGGATTTAAATTTTTTTTTTTCTCAATTTGAACTTGAACCCAGTGAATACTGGGTTTGGATTCAACTTTTAATAATTATTTTGTATAATTAGCTATTTAAAAATTGAAAAAAAATTGTCTATTTATACTATGATTAAAATTTTAAACCCAAACTGAACTCAAATCCTCTAAACTTTAATATATCAAAGCTGCACCCAAAGCTGAACCCAGTTTCTCAGAGGTTTGAAACCCTGATCCAGAGACCGTTTTCTCTGACAAAAGGAGTTAAGACGGAGAAAGTGCAGGATTACATTCTGACAGATACTTATGCTACTTTTTCACCTATCTAGGAATGGAAGAAATGATAGTTTATTAAACGGAATAGAGTATTAGACTAGGACACTTTTAGTAAGGAGGAGAAACCTCAGTGCCTTACTCCACCCTGAGCCAAGCAGGCACCGCACACTCGCACCAGGCCAGGCTCCTGGCTGGTGATGCAGGGAGAGGGACAGGGGGAGCGTGCCTAATCTGAGGTCTCTGTGTCAAAGGGAGCAGAGAGGAAAAGCACTGAAGCTGTCCTGGCTGGGCTTCCTTCTTCCTCCCTTCTGGAAACTTCTAAGTCCCAAAGGGCCATTGACAAGTCATTCAACTTCCTGTTGGAGTTAAGAAGCTGCTAGAAACCAGAACACACTTCACCTACAAAACGGAAGCCTTTCGATGCTCTCTGCTTAGTCATCAACCTTCTTAGGCCCCATGTTGCTGCACAGTTCCTCTGAATGCATAATAAACAAAGAGTTTGCAAACATTTGGCTACATACAAAACCACACTTGTTCATGTTGTTAGGTGCCGTCGACCTGACATACAACAGGGGAAACAACTATTGTCAGTGCTTCTCTGCTGCTCATACGGTTCTCGATGGTGGATTGATTTTTGGGAGTGGGTTGCCGGGTCCTTCTCCCAAGCCTACTAGCACCTGCTGTTCCTAGGCTGTCTCCCATCCAAGTACTAACCAGGCCCAGCTTAGCTTCCAAGATCTGATGGGATCGGATGCCACAGGGCTACGGCTGCAGGCATATGAAAAATGGATTTTGCTAGCCTAAGAAAACCCAAAGCAATTAGCTATCACGCATCTCCAAGGCCAACATAGAATAAACATGCACTCTTCACCTTGTCTCCATTCGCATCCCTTCCATACCATCTTCCTAAATTCCTAGCTCAGACTTCTGGTAGATTACTTTTTCTTTCTTTCTTGAATTTTTTTTCCCTTTCTTGTACAGGGGGATTGAACCCAGAGGATCATGCACGCTTTGCAAGTACTGTACCACTGACTGTACCCCCCGAAACCCATTTTTTTTTTTTACTTTATATATGGAGACAGGGTCTTCCTAAATTACATAGGCTGCCTCTGGCCTCAAACTTGTGATCCTTCTGCCTCCACCTCCAGAGTCACTGGGATTATAGGCATGCACCACTGCACCCGGCACTTTTTAAAACGGTTTTTGAGACAGGGACTTGCTATGTAGTTTAGGCTGTCCTGGAAGTCACTATGTAGCCAAGGATGGCCTCAAACTCACAATCCTCCTGCTTCTGCCTCCCTGAGTAATCCCAAATGCTGAGATTAAAGGCTTGTACCACACCACGCCCAGCTTCTAGGTGATTTCTAACTCATCCTTTTCCTTTAGCTGTTCTCCTTCTAGTCTTTCTCCATATCAGGGTCAACCTTTGATTCTAAAGCATCCATGTGTCCACCCCTAGGAAACAGAGGCTCCTCCTCTTGGCAATGGTTCCTGAAGGCAGCAGTAGCAGATGGTAGCAGAGTGTGGCAGCAAGTGGACACATGTGATGTATAAAGGTTCCCTAGCACAGGCTGAGCACCCTTAATGTGGAAATTTGAAATGCTCTGTAATCTGAAACTTTGTTTTTCTTTTTTTAAGCCAAGGCTATCCTCAAACTCAAGCTGATCCTCCCACCTCAGCCTCCCCATTGGTGGGATTACAGATATGCATCACCATACCTGGCTCAGAGATCTGAAACTTTTGAGTGCCAACTTGATACTCAAAAGATTTTGGATTTGGGGGCATTTTAGGATTAGGGACACTCAAATGATAAACACCTACACAAATACTCCCAAATCTGAAAAACTCTAAAATCTGAAACACTTCTGATCCTAAGCATGTTGTATAAGGGATATTCAACCTGTGATGCTTACAGGACTCGGGTGCAGGAGGTAGTTCCCTTCTGCATAAGAATCATAGCTGGTCTTTGTATTAACACTGGCACTCCATTGCAGCTCACCTCAGTAAGGGCCTCCCCAAATGCCCTCTCTTCTCACTGCCCCAGTCCCTCTCTCCTATTTCCTTTCAGGATACTTTCCTGAACCACAGCTCTCATTTCTTGTCAGTAGTTCTCTATTGCCTATAAAGTTCACACTCCTCAGCAAGGAGTCAAGTTCCTTCTACCATTTTTATATCCCTTGCCTTCCTTTACTACTTTAAGCTTGAAGGCAAATCTAGACAGCATTTGCTAAAAAAAATTCTGCCCAACTGTCCCATTACAGGTGCCTTTGCTGTCAGACTGGCCTTTCTGCCAAGAACGGCTTCTCCTCCACCTTCTCCCCTGGAAATCCTGCTTGCCCCTCTTGGCCCAGGCCAAGTGCAGTCCAGATCCTCTCCTGCTGAAGCTTTCTCCTTTATCCCAGGCTAGTTAATGTCACCCTCCTCCATGCTGAAGTACAGCATTTATAAACATGATCAAGTTCTCACCTAAGCCAGGGCAGCAAGATTATCCCTATGCCCAGAGATCAGGGGTGGGTCACACCAGCCCATGACATTTGTTGTTAGGTGCCAACAAGTGATGTCCAACTCATAGTGACCATCACAGGGTTTTCAATGGCTGAGTGTTTCAGGATTGTTTCTGGAGTGGATTGTCACATCCTTCTCCCATTTTGTGGTTCTGGGGATTGAACCTGGGTCCTCAGGAAGTACAGAGCAGTGCTCTACCAACAAATCTAAACCCCAGCCTGGCCATGATATAGGCATTCTTTTTCTTCCCATTTTAACAATGAAGGAGCCGCAGCCCTGCCCACACACACCAGGAAGGGCAGAAGAGGGAGTCACACCCAAGCCTGCCAACCCCCTAGATGCTGCCTTTCTCATTGAAGCTAGAACATTAGGAATGCATTTTCTCTCTTAAACCAAAGTCTGACAACTTGTCCCCACAGCCTACTTCTCAGTTCAGCCACAGCCTCCTCTGCCTTTTGTGCTTATGTGCAGAATTTCATTTTTGGCCCTTTGTGTGACTACTGAACTGTGAAACATGTGCCCGAAGGACTTGTGAACGTAAATGAGCTTGGAACTGTCCATGGATGTGAGCAGATACCGTCTCCAAAGTGAAAGACAGGACTGGAACATTAATAATGATGATTCTGAATATTTTTAAGTGTCACATAACATGAAGGCAGCCTCGTCATGTGAGACGGACTATCAGTCTAACCATCAGGTTGGCAGTGTGGTCAATGAAAAACAAGGGTGGAGAAAGGAGTCCTTGTTGCATGATTCAGCGAAAGCCCCCCATTCTGGGTGTCAGGTTTCCTAAAGCATAAAGCTGCCACCCCAGCAAAAAACAGTTACTTGGGAGTGAGCAAGAGGATCAGAGCGCAGGCCGGGGAACTGCATGGCCCAGTGGCCTTCCTGGTCACATTTGGACTCCCACGCCCACCCTAGCTCCTTGGCCTCCTAACCCGGGTAGCATACCAACACCAGTGAGACTCTCATGGCTCCCAGAGCAGGGAGTAAACCTATGCCAGCACCTTTTCCAAGCTGGAGAGAGTACAGATAAGACCCCCAGCTCCAACTGAAGACTATTCAAAAACGATTTTAATCTGGGAAGCAATAAACAAATTATGAATTTTATGTGCACCAACATGTACTTTAAGCCATGTGAAGTCTGTCATTTCCAGGCAGCTACTTTAGAAGAAACAAGGGACTTTGTACAGAGACATTCCCCAGTCTTGGAGTCATTTTACATCTTGAAAAGAAAAATGATGAGAAAATCTACATTTAAGGCACACACATTTCTTGCAGTGCTGGGAATCGAACTCCGGACCTCAGAGACTGCAGAGCAGCGCTCTACCAACTGAGCTAATCCCAGAAACATGGCACACACATTTCTTAAGGAACTATAAAACGGTTCCCACAAATTTTGCAAAACCTTGAAAACTAAAGATAATACATTTCCTTTTCAGTTCCCAAACTCAGCGTTAAAATATCAACACATGGGATCAGAGAATTACTCTCCAGATGTTTTATTGTAGTTTTGGAGCAAGTCAATATTGCCTCTCACTTGACAAGGAAATAAAGATATTTCTAAAAGTTAATAGTTGAATTAATTTAAAGGCTCTATTTACTGCCATGAAGATAGAGTATTTTTAAAGGTAGTTATGTCTTTTTTTTTTTTTTTTTTTTTTTTTTTTTTTTTTTTTTTTTTTTTTTTTTTTTTTTTTTT
>VMDO01008551.1:0-83278 GCA_007922755.1 Pedetes capensis
TCACACCTAAAATTTAGAATTTTTTGCCTAAAATCATGAACATCTAGTCTATATTGTGATGATATCAATTGCCTCCCAAGTATTTTTGCTAGACATCTTTATTTTACATTGTTTTACTAAGACAGACTTCCAAACACAGAATACATATGCTCTGTATTTAGATGTATTTCTTTACTGTTTAGTCTACAACAGACTTAACAAGTGATTTTATAATGGTAGTTACTAAAATTCTTTAGTGTAAATACTTTAGAATGGAATTCCACCCTTCATCATGATGGGGTAGCTGGAGGTTATAATAGCTGTGGGATGCATTATTTAGACCTCTTCTATAGTAAGCAGTCTCTAGTTGCTGTATGTTCAAGATTCAGCTAAACTTGTACTCAATTGCATACTCTCCTCAGGCTTCTCCAAGCCAATTTTTTACAGATCTATTTTCATCTTGGTGACTATTTGAAGGACCTGAAATGAAAATGTCATTTAGGGAAGGTGGAAATTCTTTTTATACTCATTCTGCTTTCATTTTTCTTAGAAACTTAGTATAACAAAAGCTATCTGGGGCTGGGGTTTAGCTCAGTTGGGAGATTGCTGCTTTGTGATCTCTGAGGCCCTAAATTTGATCTTCAACACCACAGAAAAATGGGAGAAGGACCTGGCAGCCCACTCCTGAAAAAATCCTGAACCAATCAGCCATTGAAAACCCTATGAATAGCAGAGAAGAATTGACAATAGTGCTGGGTATGGCATAGTGTCAGGCAGTGTTTCATCGCTTGTATATGGGCTTGCTATGTGTCAGAATCAATTCCACTGTATCTAGCAACAATATCAAATACCTATTTATCTACAGCATATACTATATATTCTGAAATCTAATCTGCATCCCATCAATAGTTTCAGAGGGATAAAAAATCAGATGCATACTAGAATCATATGTAGATTACAGCTGACTCAGGGAAAAATTATAGATCCTCTATAAATGTAGTAAAAACAATACAATGCAGTAATTTATAATTAGATTTAGTGCTGATTAGCGTCACAAATATACAGTTTATTCCGGATGTGCCAAAAATAAGTACATACATTTTAAGAGATGTTATCTGTGCATTACTTTTCAAAGTTTAATTGAATTTGGTAACAATGTGTATTATGACATTTGGTCAAAAGATGATGCTAATTAAATGAATGCTATTGCCACCATGTTTGCAGCCATACTACTGTGGCATCCAATCCCATCAGATCTCGGAAGCTAAGCAGGATTAGGCCTGGTTAGTACTAGGATGGGAGAGTACCTGGGAACACAGGTGCTATAGGCTTGGGAGAAGGACCCAACAGCCCACTCTCAAAAAAACAATTAGCCATTGAAAACCCTATGAACAGCAGAGAAGCACTGACAATAGTGTTTCACCTGTTGTACCTAGGGACACCATGAGTTGGATACCAACTAAAAGGCACCTAACAACAACAACAACATTGCCACCATGATACAGGCAGAACAGTCAAAGAAAATGCCAGAGCACGGTTGTCCTTGGAGGATTACAAGATCATTTTGAAGTGGTATTTGAAATTGGAAAATGTTCTGAAATTACAACAACAATGAAGGTGTGCATACGCAACAGAACCTCCGACATCCTTAATAATTGTGTGTATTAGTGACAAGTTTGAGATATATGGTACTGTGTGTGATATGTACAAAGGAAGAGCTAGGAGATCTCACGTAGCAACAAACTATGCTTCTTATAATATAGTAACCTCTTTGAGCACCTCACACAATCATGGAAGTCAAACATGACATATATTCATCTGTTGTCATTGGTATATATTGAGTATTATAATTTTAATACAGATTTTTTTCTCATAATGTGTACAATTTTTTGGCACCCTCTGTGTGTGTGTGTCCATCAGCTTGTCATGTTGTGGGGTCTTGTGCATTGCTGTGATGCTGATCGCTATGTCACTGGGTATTTCAGATACCATCAGGGCTATCCATGGTGGACAGGTTTCAGCAGAGCTTCCAGACTAAGACAGACTAGGGAGAAATGCCTGGCAGCTCATTTCCAAAACAGTCATTGAAACCCCTATAAATAGCAGAGAAGCACTGTCATATATATAATGTAGATAAGCATACATACATACACACATATGTACATATGTAAACAGGAATAAAATACTAGGTAATAATTTTTACCACAATCAGGGGAAAGACAATTTTAATTTTTGAGGGTCAGTATAATATGTTGATGAGAACAAAATTATATGAAATTATTTGTTAAGCTTCAATTCTGTTATAGAAATACAAAATATGGGATATTTAAATGTGCTTTGATTTACACAAATGACTAATTTATTCTTTTATCCACCCATTTATTCAAAGATTTTCTACAAAATTCCTGAATTGGGAAAGATTCAAAGTTGAATTATACATGTCCAAATTCTCAAGTTGTTATTTAGAAAGAAAAAAAATGCCATAGTAGAAAAAGGAAATTTTTTCAAGTGCTAAACAAAGAGATGGAGAATAATCTTTGGGAGGTCAGAGAAAAGGTATATTCATTATAACTAGATCAGGAAATCCATCCAGCTTTGCTGCTGAATTACACTGCTGTTTTGATGTTTCCTCTGCACCCAAGGCCCCGGTAAGTCAATGCAGCCTGGATTCTATGGAAACCAACCAAACAAGAATCTAGAATTGAAATAGGGTGGATGAAATTGTTGAATTATACAGTAAACATACATAGCAATCTACACTAAAAAAGGCATACTTTTCACAGTAGCTCTATAACCTATTGGCTAAAAGTTTCCAAAGGAAAAGCAGTAATTAGATGATAGATAAATGATTCTGTCTTGAAAAGAATCCCATTTTTATAGAAAATGTGGCATTTGAATGGATCATCTATTGAATGTCCAAAACCTGATGAACTGTCTTTAATACAACACTAAGGTCTCATCTGACAGTGAAAAACCACATTTGGCTATTACCTGGAATTAACTGTTAGAAAAAAACCCTGTCCTCTTTGCCTGCGGAACAAAGAGTAGTCTTCCTAGACTTGGCCTTGTATTTATAAACCCATTAATCAAGGGAGAACATCTTACTCTGGTCAATTAATTTTGACAATGGAACAGTAAATAGGCCCTAATTAATGACTTTTTGTAATCATTCTTCCCTACGTGGACATTAACTGGTGTTCAGGTGTTAATTGTGACATCAACGTGACTGTCTATCAGTGAAAAGATCATTTTTGTAGTTTAATTACATATTTCAGGGACTTTTATATTTTCTGGTTTTCAGAACCATGTTAGCCAGCCTTGAAGTCTTAAAAAGACTAAGAAATTCAGAGGAAGAAATCTCTTTGGACCCCTTTATTTATTGTCCATTTTTTGCTTATGCCATATCCATGCAACTTATTCTCACTCAACCCCATCCCTGAAAGCACCCACATAAGCATGATAGGACCATACTGTGTGATACAGATGCTACTAGCTATATGTGGTGATAAATTTATATTTCTTAAAATTAATAAGAAAATAAATTTTATTTTTAGGCTATTGACATTTTAAGTGTTCAATAGCCACATGTGCCTAAGGGCTAGCTACTATATTGGAAGTGCAGATACAGAGCTCTTCCATTTATTACAAAAAGTTCAATAAGACAACCCAGGATATTGAAAAAGCTCTTTGAAGGCTGAGTTTTGCTTGTTTTGTTTATTGATGTATTTCCAGAGTCTAGAATATTGTGAATCACAGATTAGGTGCTCACAGACTATCTGTTCATTCATTGAATGATTGCTCCTTTTTTTCTGTGTTCCTCTCATTTGCTTTGGAATTGCACTTATAAACAGAAACTTCAGGAACTCCTGGAGACACATAGGAGCACTTTCTCTAGGATGTGAAGGAGTAATAGGGTACCTGTTCATATGAGCTTTCTTCTGCATCTAAAGTACCAGAGAGAATGTCCTAATTATATTAGATCAAAAAAGTGCTTCTAGAAGAAGATATGCATTATTTTACCAATTATGACAGACATTAGAGACTAAAGGGCACAAAATATTGGCTATGAAAAAAGTGGTTCAGCTGAGATTTTACTCAGGTTTGCCGAAGAGTAGTGATCTTTTCACATTTTAAAACATTCTTGAGAAAAATATTTCAAAAAATTTTGAGAACAATAAATTGATTAAAATTAATAAAATGATTAGAAAATGAGAAGAATAAAGTTGATAAGGGAAAAAAGCTTTTCAGGCATGAAATTAGAGATTTCTGTTTTTCTTTTCTCTCTCTCTTTTCTCTCTCTATCATTTCTCTCTCTCTTCATCTTCTTCTCTGTATCCCACCTGCCCACAAAAGGGTTAAGAGCATAAATATTTAAGTTATTTGATCTCTTACACTTTTCTAACTGGAAACCATACAAGTTATAATAACCATACACATAGTAAAACAAATAAATTCAGGCTAAAATGGAAGAAAGTAAACATAATTGCAAATGGCATTTTGTTGATATTGACTTTCAAAATATTGGGACATAAATGCTACTTAATGAAGTAAAATAAAATTTTAAATAAATTGCAAATAATGAAGGTAAAATTTAAAAAATATCAAAATAAGAAATAAAATTCCAGTCATCTAATGAAAGTATTCTTAGAATTTTTATAAAATTATTCTTCCATGTGAAATTATTTAGAAACACTGTGAGCTCTTATAATCACACACATCTTTATACATCTAAGAAAGTTAGATTTTTTCTGTATCACATAAAAATTCCATAATATTAGGTGACATGTTGATTTTTAAATATTTAATGTTTCCAATGTTAATATTCAATAGCACCTAAATACTTGTTGTTATTGTTAGGTGCCGTCAAGTCCGTATCCGACTCATAGCGACCCTCTGTACAACAGGGGAAACACTATTATCAGTGCTTCTCTGCTGTTCATAGGGATTTCAATGGCAGATTGATTTTTGGGAGGGGGTTGCCAGGTCCTTCCCCAAGCCTACAGCATCTGGTGTTCCCAGGCGGTCTCCCATCCAGGTACTAACCAGGCCCAACCCTGCTTAGCTTCTGAGGTCTGACGGGATCGGATGCCACAGGGTTACTGCTGCAGGCAACCTAAACACTAAGGAGGCCAAATTCAAACGTTGCACAATTCAAGAAATCACATTCACAAGGATAACATTTAAAGAGATACCTAGCTTTCCTTTAAAGTCAGAATGACAATACCCTAAAATTTAGAAGCCGGGTGTCAATATCAATCAATAATAATGGTCTGGACTTAGAATATGCCTTCAGTAGAAATAAAACTTGTCTTTGAATACTCTATTTGAGCTGATCCCCTTTCTATAACTAAATTCCTTGAATACCTACTTGGTTCTAGGTTCTGTATTTGAGTAGGGAATAGTCAGCCAAGGAGCTCCTTCTTTGGCAGTCAGCTGGACTGCCCTGATGGTCCAGCTTTAAGGCACTTTAGTACCACAGTGAGAACATTCCAGCAACAACAGGGCAACACTATAACCATGGCCACCTCATACGACCTGCATTAGTCTTGGAAGACATTAGTCTAAGACAAGCTTCAGTAAACTCTAGATGACCCTGCTCACCCCACAACTATTCTTATTCAGGCCAGGGTGTACTTCTTTGGGTGGCTCAGCAGAAAGCTTGTGATTGGTTCAAGGAAAGGCCAGTGATTGGTTTTTATGGTGATTGGTTTTATGTAAGGTGCAACTGGTGAATATGACACTACCACCTTTTCATGCCACACCTATGCCATGCGCCTTTTTTGGCAATATAAGTAGGTTGTTTGGTCCCCTTCTGAGTTAGTCAGAAGATACCCTCCTGAGCTGTCCTGTGGTTTTATAACATTGTTAGGTGCCCTGGTGTCAGGTCTGACTCACTGTGACCCTCATCAGGCTTTTAGTGGCTCATTGTTTCAGGATTGTTTCCCATTTTTGTGGTATTGGGCATCAAACTTGGGTGCTCAGAAAGTGCAGTGCAGTGCTCTACCAACTGAATTAGGCCCAATAAAAGGCTGCTCCCAAGTGGTCTTTTCTTGTTCACTTGTGATCATAGTGGGTAGAGTGGGCTAATCTGGTGAGAAAGAGAAGAGACATGGTAGCAGTGGCAGTAGCAATAGCAGGGATAAGGTAGCTGAAGAATTCCAGACAGCAACTAGGTACAGAAATGGCAGATGCACAAGCATGATGAAAAAAAGAAATAAGGAAGAGAAAATGAGAGATTATGAAGAGCCAAAGATAGACTATCGGTGCTGCTCACTGGACGAATTCCAGGTTGCTGCCAAGCCCTAAGTTCTGGGAGTCCTAAAAACCAAGTCCTGAGAGCTTTAACTCTTGCTACTCTTAGGAGCAGAAAATGTCTAGGATTGTGAGCCCTAGGATTGTGAGCCATAACACTGGCCACTACCTGCTGTTTGCAAGCAATGCTTAGTTGCTGCTATGAGCTGTAGATCTCTTGTTGCTAATGTGGAGCCACTGAATGTCAAGACCAAGAGCAATAAGCCTCTGACAGGAGCACCCAGAGCTTGGCTTTAGAGCTTGGAGCAACAAGTCTCTAGTTCTCAGGAACGAGAACCATAACCCTCTTGGTCTATTACTTCAGCCCATGGGTCATTAACACTCAAGGTCCTGGAATCACTGACACTGAGTAAGTTGCAATTTGCATATTCACTATTTCCATCTGCATACAGCAAAAAACCCCCAACCAATGGATTGGTAATAATAGGGACCTAGTGTTGTACAAAATAAATTATATAGTTCTTGTCCCCTAAGAACTTAGAGGGGCCTGCAGCTGTAGCCCTGTGGCATCTGATCCTGTCAGATCTCAGAAGCTAAGCAGGGTTGGTCCTGGTTAGTACCTGGATGGGAGACCGCCTGGGAACACCAGAAACTGTAGGCTTGGGAGAAGGACCTGGCAACCCCCTCCCAAAAATCAATCTGCCATTGAAAACCCTATGAATGGCAGAGAAGCACTGACAATAGTGTTTCCCCTGTTGTACAGAGGGTCGCTATGAGTCGGATACCGACTCAAGGGCACCTAACAACAACAACAAGAACTTAGAATCTATTAAAGAAAGATATACCGTTTATAGTATTCTTATGACAACTATACTGCTACAACTATACTACTACTGCTTATGGAGACTAATGTAATATGACTAGATATGTGAAGTGGCCTAACTAAACTAATGATAGTTTATTTCTCATGTAAAACATTTCAAGTGCATCATACTAAGTGAATTCTAAGCATTAATACTTTACATTGATCAATTTAGTTTGTTATGGGGTCAAGGTGCCATCTATTAAATGTGAGATTGAGAAATAAAAATCAAGCCCCAAATTATAAATATTTTGAAATGATAATAAAAGTACTTATCTAAAACTTCAGAGTGGGGATATAACTTTCCATCAGTCAAATATCTGATGGTATAATGAACAAAATTACCCTAAATTCCATTGGTCTGCAATCTTATCATATTTATGAAAAATTAATGCAAGATGAGCTTTCTTGCCATAAATAGAAAGCATTGGAAATTTAATTTTTTCTTAGTGCTAACTCCATGTGGGAGATCTTGTTATTAAGTTGACTTAACTAGGAAAAACTTTAGTTTTTTTAGTATTTGGTCAATGTAGCATAGCTGGAAAATTCATTTAATTCTTTAAGAACATCCCAGTGGACTAAAGGGGAGCAGAAACCTGGAAAGTTCACATTGCACTCCACAGCACTGATTCTTTTGAAGATGAACTCAATTAATAATCCAATGTTTAACTTTTGGAGCATATTAATATTCTAACATATTAGGGATGAGCTGCCTACTCCAGTTAAATTAAGAGCTGACCTACACTCTTTCCCAAGGTTGAGACTAACGATTTGGGAACAGCAATCTTGCTGTTAAACATTTGCAGACCTAATTACCTCTTGATTCTAGCCAATGACTGTGCTGAGAGTCACAAGAGGAGCCTTTTTGGTGTTTTTTCAGAATCAAACTAGCTGGATTAGCAAAATTTTAGAAGCATGAAGATCGATATTTCCTAACCAAGGAAAAGACTCTTTGAGAAATGTTGTAAATAATTCAAGAAGAAATTCCACTTATATCTAATTAATATAAATAGTTATATCTGATCTCCCAAGAGGTAAATAAAACAAATTCCTTAGGTTTTTGTCCTAGATACTCAAGGAACTTAGGTAAACTTTATTTTCTGTAATTAAATTATTAAAAATAAAGAAAAACTTGTTGGCTGAGTTTTATCTTCCATGTTCTTGAAATATTCAAACTATCTGGGACTGGGATAACTCAGTGAATAAGAGGAAATATACTCCGAATTCTCTGTCATCTACATGATACTTGATTTGAATTTTAACAATTAATTGTTTTATACCCTATTAATTAAATTTTCCACTTTATTTTATATATGAGTTTTCTAGAAATTCTAATCCATTTAAATTAAATATTTTAGGGAAAATAGGTATTTGGATGTTTCCTCACAAAGAGACCACTACCTTTAGGTTTCCTACAAACTGTAAATTGAGAAAATTCTGTGAAATAATCTGAACTCGGCTATTTTGCTATTCAAATGTGTACTATTAAATAGCTCAAATCAAGTGGTTTTTAGATTGCAAAATCTATTTCAGGCTGATTACTCAGTGTATAAATTTCAATGTAGATGCTTATATGTGGAGGTGATTTTACTCAAATTTATCTCTCTCCCTCAGCTCTCACTTTCCCCAAAGAGTCACAAATGCCCTCGAGAATCAGGCTCAGGACATTCCTAGCCTTTGCAGTTAAACACTTACTGATTTTTGGGTTATCATCCATAGAACATCAACAAATACATTCATGATAAAGGAATTATGTTTAATTTCTGATAGTTCCATCTTACCTAGTACATTGAGAAGCTTTTAATGAAGGTTACTTCATTGAAGACTGTGAAAGAGCTAAGATGAGAATTAAAGGGTTTCCTATCTTATGATAGAGCAAACACAGTGTACACCTGTATGTGTGTGTGTGTATGCATATATATATATATATATATATATATATATATATATATATATTTCATTTGTACTCCAGTCTCATGAAGATGATGCAAAGTGTTTAGATAAATACTTGTACTTGTAATAGTTTGTGTTGTAGGACAGAGCCTCAGAATCCCTGAGCTTTGGAAACCCAAATATTTTATACTGGACAATATGCATGCCTATCTCTAACTTCTAATATTGCTGTAGAAACATAATTGAAAATACAGATTGGGAGAAATGGCATAGATAGGATCAAGATATTTTTGAAATTTCTTGACATTGTTGTTGTTGTTAGGTGCCTTCGAGTCAGTATCCGACTCATAGCGACCCTCATAGGGTTTTCAATGGCTGACTGCTTCGGGATTGCCTTGGGAGTGGATTGCCAGGCCCTTCTCCCATTCTTGACATTACCTTTGCAAAATACAAGGACATACTTAAAATCAAGTAAATTGAAAATCCAGTGTAATTAATAATAATAGTTTAAGGACTGGGAATGTAATGATACAGCACTTGATTAGCATGATCCAGGTCCTGGGCTCTGATCCCTAGAACCACACAGGCAAAAAAGTTATAGCTTAAAATTGTTACTCACTATTGTATTTTAAGAATGGGTTGAGGTTTAGCTCACTTGCTATAGTGCTGCTCTGCATTTTCCGAGAACCCAAGTTCGAGCCCAGCACCACAAAAATGGGAGAAAGACATGGTAATCCACTCCTGAAGCAATCCCTATACACCCAGCCATTGAAAACCCTACAAGAGTCAACTATAAGTTGGGCATGACTCAACAGCACCTAAAAAAACAAATTGTATGTAAGATATGTCTATCAAAATGGATTCAGAAAGCTATTCTCCAGCTGAACAAAAAATGTTCCTGAACTGACGTTAAAATTCTACCTTTATCAAAATGGAAACAACCTAAGTATACACATCAAGTGATGGATGAATAGTAACATTGTGGTACATATACACAATGGAATACTATTTCTCCATAAAAAAGAATAAAATCATGTCATTTATGACAACATAGATGGAAATAGAGATCATTATGTTAAGTAAAATAACCTAAGCATGGAAAGAGAAGTACTACATGGTCTCACTTGCATGTGATATCTAAAAAGGTTGATCTTGTAGATCTTGAGAGTAAAAGGATAGTTATTAGAGGCAGAGAAGGGAAGCAGATGTGGAAAAGTTGATCAATGGATACTAAGTTATAGTTAGTTCTGGTGTACTGTTACACAGTAGAGTGACAATAGAGTATAACACAGTAGAGTATAACAATAATATACTATGCATTTCACAAAGCTAGAAGAAAGGATTTTGAAAGTTTTACTATAAAGAAATGGCATGTTTGAGGAGATAGTGCTTAGGTTGAATTTAACAGCATATTATGTATACATGTACATATTGTTGTTAGGTGCCATCCAGTAGATGTTCAAGTAATCGTTACTCTATGTACAACAGATGAAACACTATTGTCCTGCTTCTCGGGTGCTCATAGGGTTTTCAATGAATGAATTTTTTTTTTTTTGAGAGTGGGTTGCCAGGTCCTTCTCCCAAGTCTACAGCACTTGGCATTCCTAGGTGGTCTCCCATCCAAATACTAACCAGGACCAACCCTGTTTAGCTTCTGAGATATGACGGGATTGGACTCCATAGTGTTATGGCTGCAGGCAACATGTACACGTGGTACTCCATTAATATGTGTGTTGTTATTTTTATATATCTGTTTTAAGTTATAAAAATCTGTAATATTTACTTGGGTGTTTCGTTTATATCTTGACATATGATTAAAGCACTTCCTGGATTCTAAAATTGTGGTAAAAATGCACTTGCAAATCTAATTAGGTTTAAAAACATGCTACCTATGGGTGTTTTTAGCTTAATTTTATATATTGTTCACGCTTTGTTGTTGTTATTAGGTGCTGTCGAGTCAGTGTCCAACTCATAGTGAACCTACATACTACAGGTGCAACAGCTTTTCTTCTATTCATAGGGTTTTTAGTGGATGATTGTTTTTGGGGAGTGGGTTGCTGGGTCCTTCTCCCAAGTATCTACAGTATCTGATGCTCCCAGGCAGTCTCCCATCCAAGTACTAACCAGGCCTGACCCTGCTTAGGTTCTGAGATCTGATGGGATCAGATGCCACAGTGGTATAGCTGCAGGCTTTGTTCATGCTTTAGTGGTAACATAAACTGCATGTGTTTTCATGAATTAATGCAATTTTAATTATCCATTAGTATTTTGACTGGGCTGGGATTTAGCTCAGTTGGTAGAGCGCCGCCGCTCTGTAGTCTCTCATGTCCCAAGTTTGTTTCCCAGCACTGCAAAAATGGGAGAAGGACATGGCAATCCACTCCTGAGGCAATCCTGAAATAATCAGCCATTGAAAACCCTGTGAAGGTTGCTATGAGTTGGACACGACTCAATGGCACCTAACAACAACAGCATTTTGACTGTCTCATAAGTCCTTGAAAAATGTCTTTCTGATATTTTTATAGAGAGGTGATTCACCTCATTGGCCTTAACTCACAATTGAAGTAATATTTTAGTGTAAGGAATGGGGCAACAATGAAAATACATTGTTTTCAGAACACTTCATTAGTCAATTTCGGTCATTTCTGAGCTTGTGCTGGTTATACTGCATTTTTATCAGATCTCTTATTTAGGATTCAATGAAAATATAGCTTCAGGTACAGAAAGAAAAATTAATGTACATAGGGAAAAGGCTTAGCGTTAGAATATGAAATATTTATTATGGCACCTGTAAGTGATGAGGATTCCTACTACTAATAGAATCTATACATCTACCTCAAACCTCATATATATTAGATTGCTGAAAGTTTTATGAATCATAGTATAATTGGACAATCCATCTCTTTGCTCTTAGTGGTATTTTATAGACAAAAGAGGCCTCTTCCAGATTCTTTAATTATTCTTTGACGAATCTTGGGAAAATGCTTTGATTAGATGATCTCAAGAATTCCAGTTGGTACAGTCACGATTACTATTGAGAATAATAATTGATGTATTTGTAGTAAATGTAAACTAGTCTGAAAAATTGAAAAAACAAATACAGCATATATGTATCTGTAATGGTAAATTAACAAAAGTCCTTTTGTCTTTAATGTAAAAGTTGATGGAAGATATGTGAGAAATAAGTTTTCATCTGCCAAAGATAATTTAATAAACCCAATAAAATAGCATTATTATTATTATTATTATTATTATTATTATTATTTTTTTTTTTGTAGTACTGGGAGTTGAATTCAGGGCCTTGCACTTGCATGCTCTGCGAGTGCTGGACCACTGAGCCACACCCCCAGCCCAACCTCCAAGCACTGCAAAGAAAAATTATAGAAAATATGTATTTTTAAGTATGAAGTATATGATAGTTTGCTTCAAATATACTGAATCAATTTTTTATATCAATAGTTGTTACACTTATAATTATAAAGAAAGCTTTTACAGTTACATATATTTTAGGCATATAACATCTATAGCCATAGCACCCTAGCATCCGAGTCTACTTGATCTTGGAAGCTAAGCAGAGTCTACCTGGTCAGTCCTTGGATAGGAGACTGCCTGGGAATACCAAATGCTGCAGGCTAGGGAAAAGGACCTGGCTTCCCACTCTAGAAACAATCCGCCATTGAAAATATTATGAATATCAGAGAAGCACCAACACAGTGCTGGGCATGGCACAATGTAGGAGAGTGTTTCTACTTGATGTACATAGGGTCACTATGAACTGACCAGACTTGAGGGCACCTACCAACAACAAGGTGTACAACATTTTAATATACATATATAATGAAATGATTAGTACATTTAAGTAAACTATTCTATCACTTTATATAGATATATATTTCTTTGGTGTTGTCTGTAGTAAGATCTCATAAAATCTATTATAGTGGCAAATATTTAATATGCAATACAAATTAATTATAGTCTTCACCCTCTCTACTAGATCTGTAGACTTAACCACCCTACATAGCTAAAACTTCATACCATTTAATATACTCCCCATTTGCTATTCTTCCCTGCCACTGGATACCAGTGTTCTCAATTCATCTATCTATTTATCTGTCCATTGACATTTAGATTATTTCTACATCTTGCTACTGTTTCTTGTTTCTTTGCTTTTGGGTGTTCTTTAAAGAGTCATAAATTCTTTGGTATAGTTTAACATTTAAATTCAGTTTTGATTAGCAATTGACAGTTATATACATTTATTATGTATAATGTGATGTTTCAAAATATATGTGCATTGTGAAATGGCTAAATTAATCTAAACAACATGTGTACCATGTCACATACCTATCACTTGTAATGATGAGAACACTCTCAATGATTTTGAAGAATATAACTATTATTAACTATTGGCACTGTGTTGTTCAGTAAATCTCTCGAATATATTCCTATATCTAACTCAAGTTTTGTATTTTTGACCAACAGCTCTTTAACAACCCCAGCCCCTCGTAACCACCATCCTGCTCTCTTCTTCTAAGTTCAACTCTTATAGATTCTGCATACAAATTATATCATGCAGTATTTATATTTCTGTGTCTAGCTTATTAACATAAGATTGTTCACATTTATTCATGTGTTAAAAAATAACAAAACTTCCTTCTTTTAAAAGTTGAATAATATTTCACTGTCTATATGTATATGTGCCTACAGCCATAGCACTGTGGTATCCAATCCCATCAGATCTCGGAAGCTAAGCAGGCTCCTGCCTGGTTAGTAATTGGATGGGAGAATACCTGGGAACACCAGTTACTGTAGGCTTGGGAGAAGGACCTAACAACCCACTCCCCAAAATCAATCTGCCATTGAAAGCCCTATGAATAGCAGAGAAGCACTGGCAATAGTATTTCACCTGTTGTATGTAGGGTTGCTATGAGTCAGATACCGACTCAATGGCACCTAACAACAAATAAAATTTATATGTGTGTGGATAGATATACATACACATATATGCATATATACATACATATATATCACATATTTTAGTACCTCATTGATTGATGGACACAGATTGATTCTATATCTTGACTGCTGTGAAAAATACTTCATTGAACATGGGGAAAATAATATCTCTTCTGTGTATAAATTTTATTTCTTTTAGATATAAACTATCTTAGCCCAATTTGTGCCACTTTCATGTATATCTGAGAAAGAGTACTGCTCACTGTTCTGATGACTACAAAGTCAAAAATCAAAGTTATGGGTTTTGGAAAGAACATTTATTGTGACATAAGTTGGTAGAAGGCATCATACAGAAGAAAGAGGGAGAGAGGGAGAGAGGGAGGGCAGGAGGCAGGGGAAGACAGAGTAAAAGAGAGAGGGAGAGGGAGAGAGGGAGGGAAAGGGAGGGAGAGGGGCATAGAGAGGAAGGGGGAGAGAGAGAGAGAACCCTAATTCCATTATCCATGATAAAGAATTTTGTCCATTCATGAGTGTGTTTTCCTCATGTTCCGGCTACCTATTAAAGATCTCATGTCTTGAGACCCTGTATAGGGGGGAAAAAAGAAAGAAAGCAAGAAGGCAACCAAGAAAGGAAAGAAAGAAGGAAGGGAGGAAGGAAAGAAAGAAAGAAAAAGAAAGAAAGAAAGAAAGAAAGTCTTGCCTCTTAATATTGTTCCACTAGCAATTAAATTTCAATTTGAGTTTTGGAGGGACTAGTATTCTATGCCTGTTCCCCCAAAACTCATGTCCTTTTTCACATTCAAAATAAATTCATTCCATCCCAATATTCCCCAAAATTTCTAACTTTTTCCAGTATCAACTCAGAAGTCCCATGTTCAAAGTCTTATCCAAATTAGTTATGAATGAGACTCAAGGTGTGACTAATCTTAGGCTAATTTTCCTCTCCCTGTGAGCCTTTGAAGTCAAAACAAGCTATGTGCTTCCAAAATGCAATGATAGGAAAAGGGAAGATATTCCACTGAAAATAGGAAATAGGTAGTGATGAAGAAGTGGTCCTAAGTAAGTACAAAACTTGTGAGGGCAAACAAAAATAAATGTTATACTCCAGAATAATAATGTTATTTGACTCTATGTCCTGCCTCCTGGACATACTAGTATGGGATTTGGGCCTCCATGCTTTCAGAAAGCTCAAAATTTATAACTTTAGTGGGCCCAACCCACAGAGTGACTCTCATAGCTGGCAGTCTCTTGTGTGCATTTTGCCCAGGTCAGTTTTGCACAGTGGTAGAGTCACTGGCAACTGAAAACATAGTGTAATGTCTCCAGCTGTGAAGCCTGAGGGGTTCCTCCTGGGTACCTCCAATGAAATCCTCCCATGATCTGTACTTATACCATGGTAAAGAATTTCAGGCAAAGCTGGGACAGTGGTGCACACCTATAATCCCAGTGACTGGGGAGGCAGAGGCAGGAGGATCACAAGTTCAAAACCAGAGGCAGTCAGTGTAACTTAGTGAGACCTTGTCTAGAAAGTAAAATAATGGGCTGAGGGTGCAGCTCAGCAGTACAGCACTCATAAAGCATGCAAGGGTGAGGTCCTGAGTTCAAACCCCAGTACTGCAAAAAAATGAAAAAAAAAAAATGAAAATGAAAAGAATGAAAAAGAAAGAAAGAAAGAAAGAAAAGCAAGTCAGTATGATGCAAAGTTGGGGTATATTGAGAAAAGACTGCAATATGTACCCAAGTCATGAGTGTGTGCTTCTCAAGAGTCATGCTTAAGTGCTCCAATAATCTGGTAGAGTGCTGCTATGTAGTTTCTGAAGCCCCAATTTTGATTCCCAGCACTGCAAAAATGGGAGAAGGACGTGGTAATCCACTTCTGATACAATCCTGAAATAGCCATTGAAAACCCTCTGAGAGTCTCTATGAGTTGGACATGACTCCAGGACACCTAACAACAACACCAACATCTATTTTATCTATCCATTTTGTAGCTTTTGAAGTTACATTGTTTTAAGGATGTAATTTATGGCTATACTCAAAGATTAAGCAAAGTTTAAAAATTAATTTAAAAAATAAGCTGGATCACTTGATCTTTTCTTGAAGAATTTACTTTCATAAATGAAATTGCAAGGTGGTTTATGAGGTGTATTGTTCAAGTATATGGATGAAAGAGGAGTGCTGAGAAGGTTCAAATAAGAAGTCAGAACAATTTAAGATCTATGATTATCCTTGACATGCTTCATTAAGTGTTTTAATACTTTCAAATTGCTCTCAAAAGCGAGAGCATTGTCTTTCTCTATAGGCATTCTTCACAGGGATTTTTGTCAATTGTGTCAAAATTCTTGACTTTCAGTTAGGGAAAAATGCAAACTAGATCCTGAGGTGGGGCAAGGTCTCCTTTTCCTTCCCATATCCCTGTAACTTTCTCTATCTTTCTACCCAACCTTAGGCATCTGGGGGACCCCACCTGCTAAAGATCTGGGGTCTTTTGGAAGACTCCATAGGCATAGCACTGGCTGGAACTCTCTGTGGCTGCACCACCCCTACAGTAAATCTCTGCCTTGTTGCTCAGGATTTCTGATACATCCTTGAAAATGTAGGTGGAAGTAGCCATTTGTCTATGATTCTTGCATTCTGCATGCCTACAGAATTAATGGCATGTGGATGCCATTGAGGTTTATGGCTTATATCTGTGTGCAATGAGCCCAACTTCCTCACAGCTCACTTGGACCATAGCAAGAGTGACAGAGGAGTGCTGCACCAGAAATTAGGGAGCAGAGAGCCCAGGAGAAATGAGGAAGTGTGCTCTGATGTCTCATGCTTACCCTAGGTCCATCTTTATAAAACATTCGGCAACAAAAGGCCTATTACTCTGAAGGCATGATTGGATGGGCACCCTTAAGGGTCTTTGAGATGACTTGGAGGTCTTATTCTCATTGTTTTGGTGGATGGGACTTGGTATCCTTCTAATTAACACTGATTTTCTTACCAAATAATCACTTGGTCATATCCTTCTTCTTTCATTCTACCTTGAACTCCTTTTAACATTTCTTATAAGGCAGGTAGTAGATTCTCTCAGTTTTTATTTTTTTGAGAGTCTTTTTCTTCCCTTCAGTTTTGAATGATCTATTTACTAAATAATGTTTGAGGCTGACATGGTTTTTGTTTGTTTTCTTTTAGCATTTGATTATATAGTCATATTCTCTTCTGAATTAAAGGTTTCTGCTAAAAATACACTGGTAGTTTTTTGAAGATTCCCCAGTATGTAATCTGTCACCATTTCTTTTTTGGCTTTTAAGATTCTCTGTCGTTAATTTTTGATAATTTGATCATTACATGTCTTGGTGTGGATCTCTTTAGATTCATCTCATTTAGCGTTCTTTGAGCTTCATGGATCTAAGTTTCTATTTCCTTTAACAGGCTTGGGAATTTTTCAGCCATTATTATTTTTACTTGGAATCCTCCTCCCCCTCCCAACACCACCTCCGGTTCCCCCTCCTCTTCATCATCTCCTACTCTTCTTCTTCATCATCACCTCCTGCTCCTTCTCCTCCTCCTCCTGCTCCTTCTTCTTCTTGTCCTTCCAGCATAGAGATTGTTCTGTTAAATTCATAAATTTCTTAGATTATCTTTTCTCTTTTTGTTTTTTGGATTGAATTGTTTCCAATGAATTAGCCTCTGTTTCACTGATCCTTTATTCCACTTGATCTAGTGTGTTGTTGAACTCTTCTATTGCATTTTAAAATTTCAGTTATATTCTTCAGCTCTATTATTTCTGTTTGGGACTTTTAAATTTTCTTTATCTTCTTTGAGGTTCTCAGTTTGTTCATGCATTGCTCTCCTTACTTTGGTAAGGGTCTTTATGATCATTCCTTTTAATTCTCTGTCAGTTAAGTCACACATTCTCCATTTCAGTAGAATCAGTTTCTAAGATTTTGTCTTGCTCTTTTATTTGGAAAATATTGTACTATGTCTTCTTTTTTCTTGACTGTCTTTGTTGGTAATTGGACATCCAATAATCATCTCCTTCAGTCATGTCAGACTATTCTTACATAGAAGATAGACTTTGCCACTTAGTCCAGCCAAAGATCCACAGTTCTGATCAATCCTTTGTGGTCACCCAAACTGCTATATTTTTCTCAGTGGTCCCCAGGAAATGCCAAGTCCTATTAGTGCCCTGAGACAGATAATTTAGATGCCAGTTTTTTGAGATGCAGCTGGTGGTATTAGATGTTTGCTCTGGTACTTCATATCCTCAGGGAGTAGCTGAGACCTCCAATTGCTCTCCGCCTTGAGGAGAAGATCTGTGACAAATTTCTGTACTCTCATCCAGACTGAACATTGTTAGAGTGGGAGGATAAGTGCTGGACGTGCACTCATTATAAAACCATTTATATTTTTCTCTCTAGTCTAGGCAGGCTTAAGAATGAAGATCCTATTAACTCCCAGAGCTACTTGATTAGGGAGGCAGTCCAACTGGTGGGAGGTGCAAGTGCTAGAATATGTGATATATGTATGATCTCCCTCCAGGGAGAATGTGCAGACCTGGATTTATCACTGGAGCGAGTTGCAGGTAACATACAATAAGAGCCCATAATCCCATTCAGGTTTTCAGAAGTCTGTTGTTTATTTGCTGCCTCTACTCCTAGATACAGGAAAGTTAGAAGTCTGACTCTCAGGCAGCATTTGGCAAAATATACAGGCACTTCCAAGGATAAACTGGTACAATACAGTTCCTTGGAAGAACTGGAGCACTAACTTAAACCTTTTCCTTGTCTTGTAGACTAGGGAGACTCAAGAATATCTGGTCCTTTCTGCTCCCAGAGTTAGATGATTTAAAAGCCAAACACTAGAGAGGGAATCATAAGAGTTTGGGCATGATATCCACAGTAAGAACCCTTCCCTCCTCATGGAGAAGTTGAGAATTGAAGATACATTCCAAGTTGTAAGATTTAGTGTCCAAGGTTCTTTTCCAAATATAAGATTCAGTGCTCAGCGAGGGGATTGTGCCCAAGTGAGTTTCAGCTTTTCCTACCCATTTTGTTATGAATATTTTTTCAGTTGCTTGCTTAGTTCTTAAAAATCTCTGAACTATATTCTGCTTTTCTATTTGTAATAATCAACATATCTGTAGGGGTTTATTTGGTACATCCATAGGAGGAAATGTCAGTTGCCTCCTATTCTGCCATCTTTACATCACTCCCCTGAAGAACACATTCTTTAATGAACAATGCAGATTAAAGAAAATAGTTGTTGTTGTTGTTGTTAGGTACTGTTGAGTCGTGTGGTATCCGACTCATAGTGACCCTCACAGGGTTTTCAATGGCTGTTTCGGGATTGCCTTGGGAGTGGATTGCCAGGTCCTTCTCCCATTTTTGCGGTGCTGGGAATTGAACTCGGGACCTCAGAGACTGCAGCGCAGCACTCTACCCACTGAGCTAAATCCCAGCCCCAAAGAAAATAGAGTCATCCTTAAATAAATTTGAGATAAATACTCATTTTAATGAAAATTTTATTTCATATGCTCTGTTGGAGTCAGTTAACATAGTTTCATAGTTTAAAATTTAAACCATGAGAAGAAAGGAAAAAAAAATCTATGAATACTTTTTACAACCAAATGATTTCAGTAGATTATTATACATTTCTATTTAAAATGTTCCCTGAATTTCTTATAAAAATACAACTGTGATTTTTAATGAATAAAAATGCCATACTTACTGTGATATTAACTTATAAATTTTTGCCTTATTAAGGAACTGTTGCTGTGCTCTAAAAATTTGATTCAGAGCAAAGGGATGTCTAGTATAATGGCTCCTCTGAAAATCTGTTGAAGATGTTTAAGCAAGGAAATGGGCTTTTTACAAGTTTGGAGTCTAGGGTTGTTACAAAACCTTTTAGACCTAAGCTTTCTTTCCTCATCCCTCTCTGACTCTTTTTCTGTCTTCTCAGCTTTCCTCTGTATATTTCTCCACTATCATTAAATCAATCAGTTTTTACATATTGAATCTCTGACAGCTTTGGGCATCAATTCACCAAATTTCCAAACACTGTGGAATAAGAAAGCATTTTCTTTCATGCTTTCCTAGCTAACATCTCAAACTTTTTACTATTTGGAGTAACTTGAATCATGTGTTCATTTTTGAACTGTCATTATAACAGTGCCATATGATGGCTGGAAGGGAAGGAGCCCAGTATTCTTCTGTGGTTACTTCAAGAGTGGACAGTGCCACATAAACTATAACGACTGAAGATCAGGAATGTATGATTCCCTGAAGAAAATACACCTACATCTGTATGATAAAGAGAGAATGGGTATTGGATTTTAAAAACTCGAATATTGAGTCTAATCTTTATTGATTAGGAAAGGAAAGTTATATTATAAAAAGAATGTTAGATAAAAAGTTAATTATGAAAAGTAAAATGAATATGTAGAAATAGATCTATGGTGAAAAGGAACCAGATAAGAAAATAGGAACACATAAATTTCTATGGTATGGTCAAGTGACAAGGAATACCACCACAGTAAAATTGGCTGTGAGTATTTCCTTTTGGGGAATAAGAGTCAGAACTGCAGAAAGTGGGATCAAAGCCAGTTTTGAGGAGGGCCTAAAAAGTTTAATCTTATCATTACAAAGAAACCTTTGAACATCTGTGCATGAAAGTAAAAATAGGCATACTTAAATGACAGTAACAAATTCAGTGAAGAACATACATAGAGACCTCTAGTTCTGTCAATAAATATATAAATGTTTGTGTGCTGCCAAACCAGGTAGTGCATGTAAATATTTAACCTGACCATGTCTGAGAAATTGACAGTGATAATTTCTTCATTTCTGCTATTACTATATATAGTAAATTGAAATGGTCTCAAGGTATTACAACTAATTATATATTGACATTTTTCTCATGATGACTTTCTTTACAGGAAAATGACATTTTTTTAGTTTAAAAACAAAATAATGACTTACATAATAAAGATATAAACAAATAAAAAAACAGAAAGACAATAGAAAAAAGTTAATAAAATTAATATATTAAATCAAAGAAAGCAGGAACAACAATATTTATATGAAGTATCTACAATTACATTCATAGGAAATCTCTAGTAAATGAAAATTAATGGAGACGGCTAAGATTTGCAGTTGCTTAGAGCTGTACAGTTGGGAGGCACAGGATGATAGCTAGAGGGTGCAATCTTTTCTTCTTTCTTAAAAGAATTATTTACCATAATCAAGTAAGGTTTTCCCACATGACATGAGGATATTTAAACATATGCAAGTCCAAAAATATTTTATACTACATTATCAGGACTAAGAATAAAAATCATCTTATCCTCTCAATGGGGCTGGGGTTTAGCTCAATTGATAGGGTGCTGCTCTGAGATCTCTGAGTCACTGGGTTCAATCCCCAGTACCACAAAAATGGAAGAAGGACTTGGGAGCCCACTCCCAAAGCAATTCTAAAACACTCTGCCCTATAAATATCAGAAAAGCACTGACATAGTGCCAGGCAGGACACAGTGTTGATAAGTGTTTCATTCTGTTGTATATAGTGTCACTATGACTTGAACCCTACTTGATGACACCCAACAACAACAACATCTCAATAGATACGGAGAAAGGATTTGACAAAATTCAACATCCTTTCATGATTAAAAACTCCTTACAAACTAGGTACAGAAAGAAGGCAGTACAATACATGAAGGCCATATATGATGAGTCCCATAGCTAACATCATTATCAATGAAATGAAATACAAAAAGAATTTCCTCCAAAATGAGAATTAACACAATGGTGCCTGCTCTTACTATTTATATTCAACATAGAAGTGGAGTTGCTAGGTGAAGCAATCGATAAGTAGAAATAAAAAGCATTCAAATAAGTAAATAAGAAGTCAAATTTTCTTTTAGCCAACTGTATGATTTCATATGAAGAAAACCATAAAAACTCCACTGAAAATGGTTAGAACTAATAAATACATTCAGTAAAATTTCAAGTTACAAAATCAACATGAAAAATCTCTTTTATATTCTTTTATATTTATGTACTAACAATGAACAATCTGAAAAAAATCTAAGAAAATTATTTTGCTGATCATTATATCCAAAAGAATACAATAGTTAGGAAAAGTTTTAAGCAAGGAGGTGAAAAAGTGTACACTGAAACCTATAAAATGTTGGTGAAATAAATTGAAGAAGACACAAATGGAAAGATCTTGTTTTTGTGAATTGTAAGGATTGATAGAGTTACTACATCCTATTACCCAAAGTGATATATACAAATTCAATGTACTTCTTACCCAAATTCCAATAAAATTTTTCATAGAAATAGAAAATATCCCAAAATTCATATGACACCACAGAGTACTCTAAATAGCTACAGCAATTTTGAGAAAGAAGTAAGAAAGCTAGGGGCAATACAATTCGTGATTTCAAACTATATTACAAAGCTATAGGAGCAAAACTGCATTGCCTTGGCATAAAAACAAACATATGAGCCCAGCATAGTCAGTGCATGCTTGTATTCCCAGCAGTTTAGGAAGTGGAGTTAGGAAGATCACAGGTTTGAGGCCAGAGATGGCCTGTGTAATGTAGTGGGTTCAACCACCTAAGTACCACACCAACCAACCAACAAACCAAACAACAACAACAGGAACAAAACCGGACACCTGCACCAGTAGAACAGGATTGAGAGCCCAGAAATACTCATGGGTCTATGGTCAACTTCAATGAGGAAAAGAAAATCTCAATAAATGATATTAGGGTAACTGGATACCCACTTGCACAAGAATGAAATTCAACCTTTATCTTACACTATATTTAAAACTAATTCAAGCAAAGACTTAAATGTAAGGCTTAAAGCTGTAAAATTCCTAAAAGAAAACATAGTTAAAAAGCTCCTTGCCATTGTTGTTAGCAATGATTTTTGATATAACCCTTAAGCCTAGGCTTCAAAAGCAAAAATATACAAGTAGGATGATATCAAACTAGAAATCTTGATACAGTAAAAATATCAACAAAATAAAATGGAAACCAACAAAATGAAAGAAAATATTTGCAAACCATAATTTGATTTTTTAAACAATTTCTCTGCATTTTATTTGGATATGCTAAATGTATTAGAAACTGTATTTATGATAGAAAATTATTTTACAATACAAATTTGCTACTAAATTACAGCAGCATCACTTACACACAGGAATCATTAAAGTAGTCACTCACATGATTCAGAAACCTAGGTGATTTTTAAAAAATTTTTATGGCAGTTAAGCCTTATAACCACATTAAAACTTTTTTCTTTATTTTTTTCTTGGAAATTTTTAGTGTACAACTTAATGTGTTTCATTCTGACATTAATTTCATTGTGACATTTCCTTATATGCATTTCATTGTACAATGTACAGATAACTTTCCCCTTACCCTCTTGTGTCCCCCCTTCCCCCTCTCCCACACTCCCAACAGTGGCCTCTCTTCTACTTGCATGTCTTTTTGTGGAAATATTTTTCTATATACCCTTGCATCCCTATTATGATTTAAGTCCAAACATTTCTGTGTAGTGATCTCCTCTTACATTGTCAGCAGTACTACATCATTAATCTAGCCCATTTGCATTATTACCATCCTTTGATATTGTTGGTGTTGTTATAATCATTTCATGAACTATTAAAGTTGAGATGTTTACTTTAAGGTTGACCTCTACTCCTCCTTGTCCCTCTTCCCCCTCCTGTCTTTTCCCATCATTGCTTCCTTTTGCTAGATCCTCCCCTCCTTCTTTCCACTCCTTAAATTGTCCCTTCTTTGCTAAGTTTACATTAGCTTTTTATTATGTTCCAATTTCTGTATACCCAAAATATGTAAGTAGTTCACACAATTTAACAACAACAAAAACCTAAAAATGTGCAAATGACCTCTATAGATATTTTTCACAAAAGATATAGTAGCCACTTGATGTATAAAAAGTTGCATGATCACACTAATCAGAAATATAAATCAAAACAACAATGAAGTATCCATTAACAGATGAATAAATAAGACAAATGTGGTATATGTATACATATATAGATGGATAGATAGATAGATAGATAGATATAAATATGTATAGATATATATCTCACAGAGTTTTATTCAGCCATAAAGAAGGGTGAATTATGGCATTTACTAGGAAATAGATGGAAATGTTGATGTTGTTCTTAGGTGCTGCTGAGTCTTGTGTGACTCATAGCGACCCTCCTAGGGTTTTCAATGGCTGATTATTTCAGGATTGCCTCAGGAGTGAATTGCCACGTCCTTCTCCCATAAATGGAACTAGAGAACATCAAAAGTCTGCAGCCATAACTCTGTAGCATCTGATCCCATCAGATCTCAGAAGCTAAGCAGAGTCAGGCCTGGTTAGTACTTGGATGGGAGACTGCCAGGGAACACCAGGTGCTGTAGGCTTGGGAGAAGGACATGGCAACACACTCCCAAAAATCAATCTGCCATTGAAAACCCTCTGAATAGCAGAGAAGCACTGACAATAGTGTTACACCTGTTGTACATAGGGTTGCTATGAGTCAGATACCGACTCAACAGCACCTAACAACAACAATAGAGAATATCATTTTAACTGAAATAAGCCAGACCTAGAAACACAAACATCACATATCTTCTCTCACATTTGGATACTATATTTCAATATAGTATCCAAATTATATATTTCAAATATAATCCAAGTATATATTTCAATATATATTCAATATTTTCATACATAGGTCATGAACGTAGAAGTAGACTATGTAGAGGGAGAAAAAGAGAAGAGGAGGGACAATAAGATAGGGTAATGAGGGAAGGAAAGAGAAATACCTATTGCTTTCAACGACAAAACCTGGATATGCACACACAAACACTTGTAGACTCAAGACATACAAGCAGAAGAGGGACCATTGGTGTGGGAGAAGGGGATCAGAAGACGGAAGGGAGGTCATGAGAGGGTAATGGAGGAGGCAAAAATAAGCAATGTACAATGATATGCATATATTGCATATATGGAAATGTCATAATGAAACTCATTGGTTTGTACAAAAAAATTAAAAATGGATTATCAAAAGAAATATAAGGTGCAAATTAAAAATAAAACGTACTATAATTCAAAAAACTATAATGAGATTTCACTGTATTTTTGTTGTTGTTAAGTGCCATTGAGGCAAGTTCAACTCATAGAAACCCTATGTACAACAGAATGAAACACTGACACTGTGCCATGCACACTATCCTTTTATATTTGAACCTATTGTTGCAGAGTTTCTTCTCATTTTGAGTCATGTTCCATCGGGAAGTGGAGTTCCTAGGAGCTTTCCTCCATTCTCATCATTAAGACTGACTACTTTGATGAAGCAGCTCTTCCTAGTTGTTTCTTGAATGTCTCCTAGCTTAGGGGACTCTTTTTCCAGTACTATATTTGACAGTACTTCTCTTCTATTCATTGGGTTTTTAATGGTGAATTGTTTTGGGAGTGGGCTGCTGCATCCTTCTCTCTAGTCTGTCTTAGTCTGAAAGCTCAGCTGAAACCTGTTTACCATGGGTGGCCCTACTATAAGTGAAACAAGTTAGATACACAAACACTACATGATGTCACTTTCAAATGCAGCATAAAAAAAAAAGTCAAGTTCATAAACGCAAAGAGTAGAATGGTGGTTGCCATCAGTCCAGGGGTAGGAGACAAGTTGGAATGTTGGCCGAAGGCCACCAGGTTTTAGTTAGATAGAATGAATACATTCTGGAGGGCTGAGATTCAGTATGGTGATCATAGTTACTAAAAATGTATTGTGTTATATAATTTTGCTATCCTTCCTAGGGAAGGACTCTAAACACCACTGTGCCTTGAACTGCTCCCATATCTGTCCTTTGCATGAGTCCACTGGGGCAGAGCATTGGCATGAAGTTTATGTGAAGTAGGTTTATTCCGTATAGGTAGGCAGCAAGGGACAAAAGAAGCTCAGGATTCATGGTGAGAAGATCATTCATGGCACAGGGGAGCTTCCCAAGGAAGATATAATTATTGTGAAGTTGCAGCTGATGGTCCCTGGACAGGAGTCCACACTGAACTTTACATTCCAAGAACATTTCCAGCACAATCTAAAGTTACTCTTGAGAACTGTAAGTGAGAAAGCTGGAAAACTGAGATCTGTCCAGAACCACATAGAGAATTATCCTTCACAAAATATGACATGAAATTTAAACTACAAATAATACATTTTAAAATTAAAAGTTCTATTATCCTCTGTTTATTTTATCCTGAGTATGCTTTGAATCAGAGTCAGATATATACTAAATTAAAATCTGGTAAATAATACATGCTTTGGCACCCCTTATCCAGAACTTCTTGTTACAGTGATACAATGAAAGCCAGCTTGAAAACTCTCCTACAAGTATGGTCGGATACTTCATTGATAAGGGGCAAAAAATAAAGAAAGAGACATGGCCACAACTATGGTTTGAATATAATTTCTCTCTCAAGCACTCATGTGTTGAAGAATGGTCCTCAGTGTGTGGTGGTGTACAGATGGTAGGAACTCTAAGGTGGGATTTAATAGAATGATTACCTATCTGGGACAAGAAAGCAAAAGGTAAGCCTTGCATGAAAGAAAAATTTTTTGTTTGTTTGCTTATTTGTTTTTTGGTGGACACTGAAGTTTGTGTTAAGTAGGGTAAGAAACAAATTTCTACTTACATGGGAGAAAACTAGAAGCCAAGAATAAAGCAAACATTAAAGCCAAATTAAAACTCTTGTTTTTGAGTTTGGTATAGTTGGTCTTGACAGGACAATGCTTCCTCTGACATTTACTAAAAAGCCTGGTTAAGTTCTAAAACTGGCATTCTTAAAAACATGCAAAAATAGTGGAAGCAATGAATGAGCTGACACTTGGCCAATATTATGATCTCTGGAAAAACATCAGTTCTGGGTACAGCTTGCAGATATGAGAATGCATCTAACCATGGGCTCCTGCTGGGTCAAAAGCTAAATATATTTAAAATTTTTAGTTATGGTGAGGTTGTAAAAATGACAAGATTGGTGACTTAGAGGGCTTGAATACATGGCTAGTTTTCTATACAAGGCACTTTCCAAATTCTGATAGGCTGAACGGAAAGGCCCAGAGTCTCACAGTGCTTAAAAACCAAAACCCAACTCACCTGCGGGTAGGAACCTGAGAACAAGAGAGGCTAGAGGAGATGGTGGATTGAGCCTGGACTTGGAAAGCTCCTTATTGAGTGTGGGCCATTCTCATTGTAGGGCTGTTTGGAGCTTGAAATTCCCGGGGTGGTCCCTGTCAAAAAACTGCTTAGGAGTAAGAAAGCATTTGCTTGAAGGAGTGGGAAGAATTTTGGTTTTCCTATGGGGCTAATGTTACCATGCCTGCAGCTATACCACTGTGGTGCCCGATCCCCTCAGATCTTGAAAGCTAAGCATAGTTGGGCATAGTTAATACTTGCATGGGAAACCTCCTGGGAATACCAGGTATTGTAGGCTTGAGAGAAGGACCTAGCAACCCACTCCAAAAAAAAAAAAAACAATCCACCATTGCAAACCCTATGAACAGCAGAGAAGCACTGACAATAGTGTTTCACGTATTGTACTTAGGGTTGCTATGAGTTGGACACCAACTCCATCAGCACCTAACAACAAGAACAAATGTGACCACATAACAGTATTTTTCACCTCAAGGAATTTTCCAGATTTTGAGGCTAAATGGGGTGGATATTAAAGAGTAGAGCTTAATACCTCAGATTAGTAGAACTCAATATCCTGCAATCTTTCAGTGATGAGATGACAAAAATCCATAAAATGTCATTTTAAAGTCCTAGAAACAAGGAAATGTCTTAGAAATAGGAATAAGCCGGAATGATAGTGTCTCACTGTTAGCAGGGAGACAGACACAAGGGGCAGGTCTGGAGCATGGGTCCAGAGGCTGGAGGCTGGCAGATCTTTCTCTGAAAACAACAAATACCTCCCCTTCCCTGCAGCAGATACCTTGGTTCATCTGTGTTTTTCACATAAAAGAATTTATTACAAGACACACATTATGATGTAGATTATAGAATAAGTTTATTAAAGGTAGAGAATATAGACATAGATTATAAAGGCACTACATCCTGATGATGTGAAGTTAGACAATAGTAAAGGGCTACTGCTACCTTGTGGTAGGTGAGGTGTGATCTGCGTAGTGGGATTTGAGCCTTCAGGGGAGGGAAAGAGACGATTCAAAAGGTTATAAAAACTGAGGCAGCTACTGGTCTTGATAAAGGAGCAGAATCCACTAAACATAATGTCCTTTTCGATTGTTGGGGGTGATGTATGTAGAAATGAGGAGTGATTTTAATTTTGTTTCCTTCTAGTATGAATGCTGTTTGTAACGGTGTTATCTATCCAGGAAAATACCCAAGTCTGACCACCAGACCTGGCTGGCTTCAGATCCTTCTATTTCCTTTCTTCCTGTCTTTTACCCTCTAACATTACTAATATAGAACCATGGTTTTTGTTGGGTGCCATCAAGTTGGATCCAGCTCATAGTGACCCTATGTACAGCAGAACAACACAATACCCAACTCTTCCATGCACACTATTTTTTTTTATATTTGAGCCCAAAGTCTCAGCCACTATGTTTCATCTAATTTTGAGTCATGCCACTGCAACCAAAGGAGGTCCAGGGGTTTTACTCCATTTCTGTCATTAAGATCGACTCTACTTTGTGGAGGCAACTCTTCCTCAATTGTTTCTTGAATGTCTAGCCTGGAGGGCACATTTTCGGACACTATATTTGATAGTACTTCTCTGCTATTAATAAGGTTTTCTATGGCTAATTGTTTCAGTAGCAGGCTTCTGGGTCCTCCTCTCTAGCCTGTCTTAGTTTGGAAGATCATCATGTGTGGCCCTGCTGGCATTCAAGATACTGGTGTCAAACCTTTCAGCATCACAGCAAGGAACAAGCTTCCAGAGGATGACAAGCTGACAGACATTTGGGGGTGAACTCAGCTAGTAACTTAAAACTAGATCTAAATAGAGAAATTGCATAATAACAAACAGTTCAATTACAATGAAGATATCAGAATGTTAAGCCTGAATGTTGTGTGAATATTATGTCACCTAGAAAGTTAGAAAAACAAAAAGATATGAGATAGTCCCTGTGTATTATTCTAGCATGTGAAATGTTTGCATTTTAAACATTCAGTTAGAATTAAATGTCAGGTATTTCTAAGGGAACAGGCCAATCTCTCATAGTATTTTGAAAAAACAATTGGTTCTTATTCTAGCAACCAGAATAAAAGAGGTTGATGATTGAGGTAATCTGAAAATCAATTTAGAAAATGATGATAATGAGAAAAAATAATGTGTGACAATTTCATAAAATTAAATATAAATACAGACACATAACTGGCTTAGTAAATTAAGATATAAACATTTATTTATACCAGAGAAAAATTAGTTAAGCAGAAGAGGAAGAGTTAGAGTTCTGTTGTTGTTGTTGTTGTTGTTGTTGTTATTGTTATTGTTGTTGCTGTTGTTTCAGTATTGGCATGTTGATCCCAGGGCCTTAAGTGTTCAACCCCTGAGCCATATCCCCAGCCCATTATTTTACTTTGTAATTTGACACAGAAACTTGCTAAATTACACAGGCTGCCTTTGGCTTCAAACTTGAGATCTTCTTGCCTCCACTTCCTCAGTTGCTGGGATTGAAGGCGTGTAACATGGCACCTGGCTTGAGTTAGAGAGTTTAAAAGTATGAAAACACATAGGTATATTAGTGCTGAAGCTATGTGATATATTTTCTGGGAATGATTATGTGGACTGACACGATTAACAAAAACATACATATCAATGAAAAAGCCAGAACTGGCAAAATTAAAGGCAGTTTAGGAGCAAAATATGAGGGAGGAGTTACAGGTAGAAGCCTGAAATGCACACAAGCCTGCAATTAAGAATGAAAATAGAGTGAAAAATAACATGAAGAAATTATGTTTCTGTAGTTGAGAGAAAATAAAAGATGAAGCACATTTTCATCAAATCTCAATAAGCTATTACTTAAGGTAAGGAACTAGTTCATAAACAAGATGATTAGTAAACATAGCAGCCATGAAAAGGGGATCCTCAGGGGGTTCACTGAAAAATTAAGGAATTCTTAGATATTACAAAGAAGTCAATTGCACAGTGATTCTGAGATGATAGGAATACACAAAGACTCAAATATTATGTCTCCCATTTTAGAATAGGCCTATAGGGAGAATGTGTACAAAATGGGCCAATTCATTTCACCAATGTCCAATAATAGCCAATGTCCAATGGATCCCATGGTTGTATGGGCCAACCTGATGTATATTTGCCAGAGGCCCTGGGTTTAATCCCTAGTACCTCAAAAATGGTAGAAGGACCTGAAGACTATTCGCAAAACAATCCTGAATCAATCAGCCATTGAAAACTCCATGAATAGCAGGGAGGCACTGACATAGTGTGGCTCATAGCACAGTGATGCATAGTGTTTCACTCGGTTCTACATAGAGGGTCTATGAGTTGGACCTGTGTTGATGGCATCTAGCAATAACAAACAACAAAATTTATTATTAAGAGTGACCTATTGGAATACACAAATACACGCATATATATGTCATGGTATATGCATATATAAACACACAATTCCATACTTACTTCATAGAAAATGAATAAGGCAAAGAAAGGTTACCTGATTTTGCCTAGGGAATAAAGGACAGAACTGAGGTTTAAACCTAGGCTGACAGTTTTGGGTGTCTGAGTAGTCAAACCTATGACACTGCCTATTCTGAAAGTGTAATAGAGTACCTCCTTTTGGGTTCACCAAATTGTGGATTAAATATTAAACCTAAACCAGAAACACCCATTTCATTTCAATTTTAACATGTATTGTATAGTAAAATAAATAAATAATATCACAAAGCAAGACATTCTGCTTTATAAAATTGCAGTAATCTTTTTCATCATTCAACACAGTCTGATTCTGGCAAGGTTTATTGTGCTGCTGATTTGAGTGCCAACGGCCTCTTGAAGAAAATTGGCTTTTGCAAAATAGTAAGTTTTAAAGCAGTCACATTGCAAACCCCTCCAGCAAAAAGGAGTAAAAATGCCATTACATATCTTTTGTAATTTCTCTTTGGATCTGTTCTTCTGGAAAAGATGAAATTGAGCCAAATAGTTTTTCACTGAATTCGAGGTCACAGAAAAGAATCCTTTTCTTATGGGAAATGGTCCGCCAAGATGGTACCCAATGGCATCCAATTAAATTGCTAGAAAGGTTGAGCTGAATTTACTTGGTCAACCCTGTACTTGCCACATTGCACCCCTGATGAAGGGAAACAGTTTTATGACTCTTCCAACATTATGCTCAAAAGTGAAATAAGTAATCATCAGTTTGCAATATCCAGTCTGCTTTTCTAAGGTGAAAACATTTTAACTGAAGCCACAGAAGGTGGTAAGCCTTTCTCAAAGAATCCTACATTGAAGGGAGCACTTGGGGATTTTATTTGGTCCCTTGATCTCCTTCTTAAAGTTGGAAAAAAAATGTATGCCCTTTGATCATTACATCCTTGCAACAGATCTTGAACAATGTAAATGTATTATCTCAATTAGGTTCAATTTTATCCCAGTAGTCACCAGCTGATAAAGAGAAAAAGGTGACATTTCCAAACTTATTTAGTGTTGACTTTGTTGAAATGAGCTCATTCACTCATTTAATAAATATTAGTAAAGCTATGATGATATGTAAAACATCATATTCAGCACTAATCATAACAATGGATTATAAATAGAACCAGCTCTAATGAACATCCAGACCAGTAAGGAAGACAGAACTGTAAACAAACACATTAAAATAATGCATAAAATAGGAAAATAGCATGTATAGGTGATTTAACTAGATTGTACAAGGATCAGAGGCTGCACAGAGGAGGGGATGTTTATCTCTCTTTCTCCCCTTCTTGACATCTTAAGACATTTGCAGCATCATCAATACAAATTTTAAAAATCTAAAAAAGAAACTATAATTTATTGTCAGCATCAAGTACTTCTTAAAAATTAATTGGTACTACTGTTTAGTAAATTTTAATGTTAACTGCCATTGTATTTTGTTAATTCTTCCAATCACAAGGCTGTTTTTTACATTTTTAATTATGTAATAGATATTTCCTAACAGAAGCCTTACATATAGTAATTTCCCATCTATTTTTAGGGATTATATTGTTTCCACAATTTTCAGTGACCAGTTAAGAATGCTGTTTAGCACTTTGATTTTTTTTTCCTGAAAGAGGCTTAGATAGAAGAGTCATGGTTGTCGTACAAATTAGTAAATGTTCAAATGCAGCATCTTCTGTGTCAGCCTCTGGAGATGGCTAAGGGATCACTTACAAAATGATCATGCTTATCACTTCATGTCTAAAGCTTAAACTCATCTAATTTTAAACCTACAGTAGGGCTAGGCATGTAGCTCAGTGGTAGAGTGCTTGCCTAGCGTGGATGAGGCCTTAGATTTGATTCCCAGCACTATAAAGTGATAACAACAACAACAACAACAACAACAATAATAATAACAACAACAGCAACAATAAAGCTAGGGTAAAGAAAAATGAGAAGAAATGGATAAAATGGGAATTTATTTCTTTATTCAACATCATGTTTTTGGGAGTAACACATTTGGGAAAAAACCAAACCACATCCTTCGCTTTAGAGGTAACTGCTGTTTCTGGACCCTAATTTTGTATTTCTGACCCGTTCTCTTTCAGAAAGCCCTGTCCAGGCTGGCCCCTGCTCATACTCCCATTGTCTTGGCTATCTAAATGCATCCTGCCTTCTACTCCCATTTGTGTCACATTATTTTGCATTAAGTTCTTCATTGTGTATCTACTTAGCTAAATTAATCTTACTTGTTCTTCTCCTTGGTGGTTTTCTAGTTTCCCTGTTGAAATTAAATTATACAAAGAAAGATTCTTTGTCTTTTTCCCTTCTCTGTATCTGTACTGAAAATATGACCTGGCCCTCAATAGATTTTCATACAATATTTGCTGAATGCATGGATGAGCACAAGGAAATGAATGTGAAAAAGACACAGACAAATTCCTTTACCAAGACTTTTCCAAGCACAGTTGACAGGGACATTTCTTTTCCTTTAATGCCCTGGTGCTTTTAGAATGCAGTTTCAGAGTTTCCATTTTCCCCAGCTCTATGAAACAGGGATAAAGGTGACCCACAGTAAGAAACAGATAAGATGCAAGAAGATGGTGTGAGTCTTTGACAAATTAAATTCCTAGTTTATACTCAGCGAGGCCCTCGGAGGTGCACCATTTCCTCAGGATTGCTTTGAGTTATCCCAACCCTCTTGGTCTGAAAAATCTTTTAGTAAAGCCTAGAGTCGGAAATCTAATTTCCATACCAAATAATCATGACTAATCAAAGTAGAAGAGAAAAGTGGTTTGACTCATTGAACAATTACAGGTAGAACACACTACTCCAATTATAGTCCTAATATTTTTCACTTAGGTAGCACCTTAGAGACAAGACTTTCACATAGAGCAGATCATCAGAGATTCCCAGTACCTCTGGAAGGAATTCAATACATAAATAGCCTCATTTTCCAGATAAAAGTTGTAATGCTCAAATAACATTAATGCCATAGTGATAAGATTTCAGGTGTATTGAATGCTTATGTTATATTAAACTGACCATATTATATAAATTATGTCTTTAATCCTCATGAACACTGCATTTCTATCATCTCCATTTAAGATTTGAAAAAGCTTCACTATAGACAGATGAAGTCTTTTCCTATGTGATACAGTTAGTAGTTAAATGACTGGTGAAATTCACAAAGTTAGAGAGCCAGAATGTGAACTTGCCTATTCCAATGAATTAATCATCTAATAGTATTATAAATTGGGACTACCATGTATTCATGTACATTTTGGGGGTAACTTTTTAAAAGAACCATTTTATTTAATAACTCATTTGTTTAACAAATGATTTATTATTTCTCATAAATTATGTTCACATCCACATTTCATTCCTGATATTTTCTTTGAATTGTAGACTTAAAAGCTTAAAGAAGAAGTAGTTCATTTAAGTTGCTCTATAGATTGTATACTCCAGTGTGTCTGTCAGCTTGTCATGCTGTGGGGGCTTGCATGTTGCTGTGATGCTGAAAACTGTGCCACCAGTATTTCAGATACCAGGAGGGCCACTCATGGTGAACAGGTTTTAGCTGACCTTCCAGTCTAAGACAGACTAAGGGGAATGACCTCGCAGCCCATTCCCACAACAATTAACCATTGAAAACCTTATGGATAGCAGAGAAGCAGTGTTAAATATTGCATCAGAAAATGAGCCCACAGGCTTAATAGGATTCAAGATATGACTGCCTCCTCAAAGTAGAGTCAACCTTAGTGACAGGAATGGAGTAAAGACCTTGGGACCTCCTTTTGCTTGTATGGCATGACTAAAGATGAGAAGAAACATAGTGGTTGCAACAATGGGCTCTAACATAAAAAAAATTATGTGCATGGCACAGTGTTGAGTACTGTTTTATTCTACTATAAAAATAGGGGCACTATGAGTCACGGCACCTAACAGCAATAGATTGTATGAAGAGGAGCATGTGAGATAAGACTGGAAATGGCAGCTATTAAATAAGTAAAATGAAGCCAATTAGTGAAAGACCTTAAATACAAGGCTGATCATGGTCTACAAGTGAAGGTCCTAGTAGAGACTCTGGTTGGAACTATGCATGTGCTTATATTTCTTAAGAAGTGATTTTAGAATATTGTTTACATTCCCTTTCAATATTTAACTTGCTTCTTTCTTTAATTTTGTGCATATAATTTTTCCACTTTCATATTTTAAAATACCGTTCTGTGTTTTTCAACTTTGAAAGCTTCAACATCTTCCCTTCCCTACCCAATAGAGTTGATACCTTAGCCTAGAATCCACTGAATTCTACCTAAAATTTCCCAAGTGTTTGCCCTGCACTGTGATTTTCTTTGCTAGAATAGCTTCCACACACACACACACACACACACACACACACACACACGCGCGCACACACACACGCACACACACACAAACACACACATATGTATGTCACTCAGGCTATCAGGCTATATCCTGATATATATCATGTGCAATTTTAATCTTGCTATTTCCTATACCTGTAGTGGTCTCCAACAACAGGTTTCTATGGGAAAATTTTCCTCATCTTGCAATACCCACTTCAAATTGCACTTTTTATCTTATACTTGCTCTCATCATCCAGTAGAAATTAAATTCTTTAAAATGCCTTTTTTTTCCTGATTTTCTGGCTCACAAAATCTTCCATTGTGAAAGAATTGTTCTCTGCTCAAAATGATTTGGAAAAAGTTAGACTAATGTGAATGTCTGTAAGGAAAATAGGCAATCTAGTGTTTCCTCAAATTGTTTAGCCATGGAATTTCTGTTTTTGTTTGTGGTCACCTCTTGTCATCCTTAAAATTGCTCATTTAGAGAATATTTTTGAGGAGGAATTATGTGACACTACTTTCCATACTAAAATCGTAATTATGTTACAATTAACTATGAAATCATATTTCTTCTTTTACTTGATTGTCCATTCTTAAGGGTAGTGCATTTGTTTATATTTGCTTACCTTTAAGAGCTTGGCAAAGTTTTGTAGCAAATGGTAGATTCTTCGTTATATGTTAGTGAAATTTAATAGAATTTTTGACATGCATTTTTGGTTTATAAGAAGAAAAGATGACTATTGGTTACTATATTAGACTGTTTAATATATGTTATCATGTCATAATCATTTCTCTTATCAAATAAAATTTAATTATTATTGTTCAAACAAGATATTAAATATTGTACTAAGCCTAGCACTTTTACTTAAAAACATTAACTAATTAATATAATATTGGAGTGTCCTCTAGAATTGTTAAAAAATGAGAGAGATTCTTTTCTGGAATGCTGAAAAGTCTAGGAAAAGGAGTTGGCTCCTTAAAGTATCTTCACATCTTTATATCCTCAATAGTATTTAATGGTTTAGTCAGTAAGAACATTTTCTCATTGAAACAATGTCTAAATGGTGAATGAATATTTAAAAACCCTTGGAATAGAAAATTTGTTTATTCAGTCACATAGAAGGAGATTTAAGATGTGTAAGCATATGGACTAAATTTAAACAGACCACAGAAATTTTTCATTTTCTAAAACTCTGTAGTTTGCAACTTTTGCTGTCCTCCAAACCAGTAATTCTTAATTGGAGTAATTTTGACTCTGATAATGTCTCAAGACATTCTTTGTTTACTTCACCTGGGGAATATATACTACTAGTTTCTAGAAGTTGGAAAAAAAATGTAATACTCAATACCCTAAAATGTATAAGACAGCTCCCTGGGTCCACAAAAAGAATTCTCCATTCCAAAATGTTGAGAGTGACAAGATTTTGAAACTAGGCTCTACATAATTATAATTATAGTTATCAGTTTTCATAGATATTTTCACATATTAAAATAAATCTTTTAAGTCATTTTGCAAAATTTTGTGGTTGAAGTTGTTCAGAAATGCTTTGATAGGTGGTGCTTAACTTAATTTCTGAACTATATGTTTGAAAGGTACTAGCAGATCTCAGTAATTGTAGGCAGGCAAGATTCCCCTGAAGTTACTGAAGACCAAGTTTTAGTTATTTTCACACATTCCTTTTCAGATACTGGAAAAGACTATCAATGTATTCATATGCTGCTATTATTATTATTATTATTATTATTATTCAACTTCAGCAATAAAATTGCTTTGCCCTTGTCATTAAAGTTGTCATTAAATACCACTATCACACTCAATTTGACTCCCCTCTATCATGTTTACCCGCCTGTTAGATAACACTAGAATGACTGTATCAGTCATTTTTAAAATTTGTGATGTATTTTATCATTGAGTTAAATACCACATTTTATTTCTAAAGTAGAAGAAACTGTCAGTGCTCTTCTATGATTCCTTGTCCCAAGCTTACTCAGGAGCTCAACTCAGTCTTTGCTGGACAATTCCTGTCCATGTTCATGTCTTCAACCTAAAGCCCTTTCCTTCCTTAGATATTTCTTGGGCTGCATAACTATGGTCAGCCCATAGATATGCACAAGCCCAGAGGAGGCCAGAAATCCTGGGGAATGACTATCTCCAAGAAGGACCCTCCATCATTGTGGGGTAAGAGCGCTATATTCCCCAGCTTTCTGCTTCTTGGTGCAACAATCTAGAGTGTGATCTCAAAAGTCTCTCAGAAGGCCATCAGCAAGGTTGAGCCTTAACTGCTTAAAATGGTGATCTTAGTATTGTCTGTCTCCTTTATTAATGGCTTTATCCCTTCTCCATGTCCCTACCTCTCTTCTTCTCTATGCTTATGTTATGATTTTCCACCTGGGCTAATAGTACCTGTGTTATCTGCCTCAATTTTGCTTTTAGAGTGTCCAACATAATGCATTTGGTTTTGTATTTACAAATAAATTTGTGTTAATATGACTTAAAGGATTCTTCTATATTGTGTAACCCTCAGGACCCACATAACTGTATGTTTCCCTCAAGGTGTTGTATTAATTTTAGGAAAAGAAAATGTTTTAGCTTATTCTGAAAGTCCCCCCTTACCTAAGGCCCATAGGTTAGCCAGTGAAAATCACTGTAACAGACCCATACTGCTTTGGTTTAAATATAAAATGTCCCTGAAAGTTCATGTGGTTGAACATTTATTCCACAGATGTAAGTACATTTGGTGGAGGCTACGAAACATTAGGAGGTGGGAGTCTACTTTTGTGGATGCAGCTCCATGAGGAAGGCCTTTGGCCCCAGTGAGTGGGTTTCTTGCTGTGCAAAACCTGACCATTTCTTAGGCTGTTGGAACTCAGTTGCGGGAGGACTTTGGAAGAATTTAGAGATGTGGGTGAGAGAAGCCCTGGGATGCTGTGAGTAGAGTATGAGAGGTGGTTCTTATGAGAGTAAGAAAGACTACAAGGCTACCACTGATAGAAATAAGGATGGGGCTCACAGGGTTTCAGAGGAAAATGAAGAATATAGGGTTTCAGATTAGAGGACATTCATGTTACCTTCTAGCAAAGAGCTGGTGTCCAGTCTGTCTTTATCCTAAAGATTTGAGTAAGTCTGAATTTAAAAGTAATGGACACATTTACTGGGGAAAGGAAATATCATGAGAGTATCATAATGTTGAAGCTATGTTTATTATTGCTAGTTATATTTAGCCAGATCTGTGATAAAACAGAGACAAAAACAGATAATGGCACAACAGAAGGATGTGAAAAATGCACAGCTTAGAGAGGAGAAAAAGCTAAGTCTTTTATAAGGTTATGATGGTTTAGGCAAGGAGATTGTAATTATTGAAAAGATTGTTGTTGTTGTTAGGTGCTGTCGAGTCGAGTCCAACTCATAGTGACCCTCACAGGATTTTCAATGGCTGTTTCGGGATTGCCTTGGGAGTGGGTTGCCATGTCCTTCTCCCATTTTGCGGTGCTGGGAATCGAACCCTGGACCTCAGAGACTGAAGCATAGTGCTCTACCAACTGAGCTAAATACCACCCCATTGAAAAGATACATGCCATTAAAGAGAACAAAAGAAGAAACAGCCTCAAGGCACTGCAGGAGTTGGCCAGGGCCCTCCTATCTAAGACTTCAAACATGAAACCAAAAATGCATTTGAGAAGAGAATGTCTTAAATGCCTCAAGACCATACTCCTAAAGAGTCCACCCAGGGAAGTGGTTTCCTGGACAAGGAACACAGAGGCCATTGTAGTAGCTTTGGTTCAGAGAGGCTTACGACAATATGAACCAGGATCTACTGCCCAGTGAAGAGATCCTGAAGGACTGATGCATGAAGCTATGAAGGTAGAGCCTAAGTAGCAATGGAGATGCCAGCGTGTTGAAGATGCCAGTACTGTGAAATGTCTGACAAGGGAAGACACTATAAATAAGTGGAGCCAGCCTATGAAAACTATGTGTTCTGAAAATGGCACTGCCAGAGGAGTGGAGCCACTGAAAAGTGTTCATGCCTAGAGGATGCCAGATACCAGATGATGTTGCATGTGCCAGAAACCAGACATGGAGCCACAGGATTTATTTGTCCAGCATGTTATAGGTAAAGGCCTGTAACTTTGGACCAATTTTTCCTTTTAATATCCCCATTCCTCCATTTTGAAATGGGAATGCTAGCTCAGTGACATTGTAGGTTGGGAGTATATAACCTGTTTTTATGTGTTGCAGGGGCCCACAGCTAAGTTTGCCTTGGGTCTCAGTGGAGACTTTGGACTTGGACTTTTGAATATAGTTGAGGCTGTTAAGACTTGGGGACTCTTGAAATTGGACTAAATGCATTCTGCATCATGAGATGGTCATGACATTTAGGGGCTAGAGGTAGAGTGTTATGATTTGAATATAAAATGTTCCCCACGGTCATGTGTTTGAACATTTGGTCTCCGTGTTGTGGTGCTTTTTGTAGAGGCTATACAACTTTGGGAGGTGGGATTCTTGCTCTACAGAAGCAGTTCCCTTGGGGCAGATCTTTGTGGACTTCTATCCAGTGCCAGTTCTGTTCCTGTTCTCTTCTTTGCCCTCCCAATTGCCTGAGACATGAGGTCCTCTACCGCAGGCACTGTTGCCTGTTGTTGCTATACCTACCCTGCCACCATTATGGACTGTGATCCTCTAACCCTAAGGCCCTCCACAAATATGTCCTCCTATTTTTGCTTTGCCTGCAGCCATAGCCCTGTGGCATCTGATCCCATCAGATCTCAGAATCTAAGCAGGGTCAGGCCTGGTTAGTACTTGGATGGGAGACTGCCTAGGAACACCAGGGGCTGTAGGCTTGGGAGACAGACCCGGTAACCCACTCCCAAAAATCAATCTACCATTGAAAACCCTATGAACAGCAGAGAGGCACTGACAATAGTGTTTAGCCTGTTGTATGCAGGGTCGCTATGAGTTGGACACCCACTCGACGGCACCTAATAACAACAACAATTTTACTTTAGTTGGTTGTTTTGCCATATCAATATACAAACTGACTAGTGCACATACAATTTTCTTTTATTAAACAATGCTGCCACTTTTTGATGTCATTAGAAAATTTGTCTAAAGGAAAACTTTTTGTTTTATATTAAGAAAAGTATTTTAGAACTCTTCCTCTGTCATAATAAGAGAGCTTAGGGTTTGAGGCAGTGAACTTTGATGACATTTTGACCTGATTCATTCAATTACCATGCCCCTAAGCTACCATTAAATTAGTGTTAAAACAACAAGCTAAAGGAAAACAGTAAGGAAGTTTCAATATGACTTGCATTCTCACAAATGAAAGCAAGACTTCAATAAAGAAAAGCAAGTCAGAATTGGATGGGGATGTCTTCAGTGGCTTGCTGGATTGGTAATGGGATATGTGGGCCTTTCTTTCTGGGTCAGCAGTCTGAATTCAGTCCAGGTCAGTTACTTCCAAAAAAGTCATTATTATTTCACAGCTGACTTATACACTCCATGGATGAGTCTTGTTTCACTCCACCTTTTGGAAGACAGGTGTCTGCAGTCTAGCCCTCCCCTCACACATGGCAGGAATTGCCCCCTTGTTAGCCACCTCCTTGACAGAGAAGCCAGAGATTAAATGAACATTGAAACTGAACTGCACTTACTGTGGCAGAGTTAGGATTCTTAGCCCACTGGCCAGACAGGATTGATAGCAAAGAAGCGATTTTCCTTTCTTGCCTTGCACTGTGTAGATTGAAAGAGAAATTCTGAATATCAGATGTCAGCTGGCTATTTGTCCAGGGCACTTAAAACATTTTGAAAAGAAAAGGATTGCAAAGGAGCATATCAAAAATTGCTTTTGGCATGGAGCTGTGTTTGACACACTTCAGTATAAGTGTAAAAGGCCGTGGCCAACTTACAACCCTGCATACATGAGTTCATCATCGCAATAGTCACAAAGCCCACACTGAAATAGTTCTCCTTCAGGCACTTGGGTGAAAGGTAGAGCCACACTCCATTCCCTTCTGATTTTATGATATGTAATAGAGTGGTCATTTTCTAACAGTTCATAAATTAAGAAATAAAAATGGATTTTGATATTCATAATTTTACTCAGGGTAGCTACTGAAGTGTATATTATTAGTTTCTCCTAATGCAAAACTACCAAATGAAACTAATCTCCCTAATGAGGTTCATTTGTACTTTGACAAAGCAATAAATAGTATCCTCAAGAAAAACTTAACTAATAGTGTGGCCAGTACCTTACAATTAATTTTCTTCCCCCATCCTTGCAAGCATGAAAACAAACAGTAAATTTTTCATTTGTTCATCTCTTTAGAACAACTGTTTAGCAGAGATATGCTTGATTAATGGATTTAATTTGTCCCTTTCTTCTGTAGTCAGTTTTCATATTACACTGGTTATCAGAGGGTAGGACAATAATGTGGGCATTCTCATCGCAATCCACTCCATCAGTGTCAGTGCTGGCTTCTAGCTCTAGGTCTGCATCTTTAACCTTTGTCGTCCTGCAGAATCTTTCATCAATCTGTGTTACAGTCACCTTGGGAAGAAAAGGCAGAAGCACTCAGTCAGCACTTACATGTAGTAAAGTGTGTCATTATTTCTAACAAAATGCTGGCAGCTGTGCACCTTTCATTTCCAACGGAAATATGATTTGTGAGATCAGCAACCCAACTGTTAAAAGAGAAAAATGGAAGGTACCAGTCTGGTCACTACAAGGCCCTCTATAAAAACCAACACAAAATACCTAATGTGTCCCTACACGGTGAGCACTTTAAAATGACTGGGACTAGTTTTGCAAATTGAATATTATGGTCAGATAACGAAAGTACCTATGTAGAGGTCAAATTTCATCATAAAAATATAATAGCAGTCTTCATAATACTGACCCACAGAGTAGAGTACAAATCTCCATGGTTGAAATCTGTAGTTCCCTTGACTTTTCAGTACAACATAAACAGCCATAAAATCTCAGTAGAGGGACTGTTGTTGTTGTTAGGTGCCATTGAGTCAGTATCCGACTCATAGCGACCCTCATAGGGTTTTACGGCTGAGTGCTTCGGAATTGCCTTGGGAGTGGATTGCCAGGCCCTTCTCCCATTTTTGCAGTGCTGGGAATTGAACTCGGGGCCTCAGAGACTGCAGAGCAGCGCTCTACCCACTGAGCTAAATCCCAGCCCAGAGGCACTTTTAGTATTTTTTAAACCTACGTGTAATATAGACTTTGTAGAAAACATGGAAATGTAAGAAACTTTAAGAGATATCTTTTTTGATGTGATTTTTGACTCTAGTAGAAAATTTAAAACTAAAGCATATACTTGCATTTGTTGTGTGTGCGTGTGTGTGTGTAAATTAGGTATTATATAATTTTACCAAAGATCTGTCTCTTTTCATTTTACAATATTAAATATACTAAACAAGTACATTTGCAGCCATAGCACTCTGGCATATGATCCTACCTGATTTCAGAAGCTAAGCACGGTCAGCCTGGTCAGTCCTTGGATGGGAGGCCACCTGGGAATACTAGGTGCTACAGGCAAGGGAGAAACACCTGAGAGTCTTCTCCCAAAACAATCTGCCATTGAAAACACTCTGAATAGCAAAGAAGCACAGATAATAGGGCTGGAAATGGCACAGTGTTGGGGAGTATATCATTTTATTGTACACAGTGTCACTATGAGTCAGATCCAACTCAATGGCACCTAACAATACCAAGAATAAACAAGTACATTTGAAATACAGAAAATGGCAAGCGTGGTGAAACAAGCTTGTAATCCTAGTGATTTGGGAGGTAGAGGCAGGAGAATTGCAGGTTTGAGGCCTGAATCAGTTTGCATAATTTAGGGAGATCCTGTCTCAAAAAACTAAAAAAAAATGCACTAGGGGGTGCAGCTCAGTGGTAAAGCACTCACAAAGCATGCAAGCATGAGGCCCTTGCTTCAACCCCAGTACTTTGAAAAATAAAATGAAATAAAATAAAATAATAAATAAAAGGGTGCTAGAAGTGCAGTCCAGTGTAGAGTATTTGTAAAATATGTGTGAGGCCATGGGGGCAATCCCCAAGTACTGCCAAAGGAAAAAAAAAAAAAAAAAACAGAAAATGTATTCTAAATATATGCTGGTAGTTTAAAGATACTTTCACAAATTTGTTTGAATATTGGTTTCCATGCTTAAATACAAAGATGTAGCTATATAATTGAAGATCTCCTTAATACAGTTTAAAATTGATTTTATTGTTTTCTTAGTGTACACGTCAATATTTTTGGGTATTTCTATTACAGTATGATATGCAAAAAAATGAGTTTAATACCGCAAGGAATACTTTAAAAGCAATCTATTTCCAAATGACTTTTAGCATTCATTTCAAACAATCTTGTCTTAATCTGTTTTGGAAGATAAAAACACAAAGCAAATAAAATGCCTTATACTTAAGAAAACTTTGATAATTTAGATGTAACTGTGATATGACTTGAACTGATGTAGACTCAAGATATCGGTTCTATTACCAGCATTGTCATTTTCTATTTTTGAGTTATTAGGCTAGTGATTCATTATTTTGAGAACAATACAATTGTTATAAACCTCTTATATATGCAAATGTGAGTCTCTGTTCTATCACCTGAAGATGAAACAATGATTTTAGTTGCTTCCTTCTGTGAATTATTTTTTACCAATATTCCTTATTTCAGCACACAGTGTACTCAACAATCTAACCCTCCAGTCACACAGCGTAGTCTTGTCACATATGTGTGCAGCCCTTCAGTCATCCTGAACCTCCTACAATCCTCTCTCTTCCTTGGGTGATGATGTAGCTCTGTCTCTGTGGTACACCTTTGCCTGGCTAGTGCCCACTCAGCCTCCTTCCCTACAGCTCTATTCAGTAAACTCCTACTTATCTTCACAACTCATATAAAATGCTCCTTGCTCCGGGAAGTCTTCACAAATTATCAAAAGTGGAATCGAGTTGTTCTTTCTTCGTCATCTCTTTTTCCATTCTCTTAATGTACCAAGCACAGTATGATCTAAAATGTATAGTTGTTAGGTACCGTGGATGTCAGGTCCAACTCATGATGACCCTATGTACAACAAAACAAAACACTACTCGACCCTGTGCCATGCCTGGCACTATGTCAGTGCTTCTCTGCTATTCACAAGGTTTACAATGGCTGATTGTTTTTGGAATGGGATGCTAGGTCCTTCTCCCATGTTTTACAGTACTGGGGATTGAACCCATGGCCTCAGAATATGTAGAACAAACACTCTTTCAACTGAGCTAAACCCCAGCCCTAAGATCTAAAATATAGTTGTGGTCATATATCTGTCATACCTGTGCTTAACACCAAATTGGAATGTCTTTATGTCTGGACTACATGCTTCTCTAAACGCTCACTAAATTTTTCCCTGTTCCTGGCATAGAGGGATCTCAGTAAAAGTATACTAAATTGCAAATCCTTTTTGTTTCTAAACAGAAAATACATTTTCCCAAATATTAATAAAAAGCTAGTATGAAGCCGGGCGCGGTGGCGCACGCCTGTAATCCCAGTGGCTCAAGAGGCGGAGGCAGGAGGATCGCAAGTTCGAGACCAGTGGCAGTCTGCGTAACTTAGCAAGACCCTGTCTCAGAAAAGTTAAAAAATGGGCTGAGGGTGCAGCTCATTGGTCCAGCACTTGCAGAGCATGCAGGCCCGAGGCCCTGGGTTCAACCCCCAGTACCACACACACACACAAAAAAAGCTAGTATGAGAGGTAGTCCACATAAAATACGAGGCAGACCACACAAGAAGTTAGTTCATAATATCTTATCCATTATATGAAGGTTAATATATTTGATTATTAAAACAAAGGTAAATGCTTCCTTAGTTTATCTAAATGTGAATCTAATTATCTCAGAAAAGAGATAGGAATAATCATTTCCTAAAAAGCTACTATAGGTACAAACTCTTCTATTTTAGATGTTCATTGTTGTTGTTGGGTACCATCAAGTCAGATCCAACTTGGAGTGACCTATGTGTAACAGAATGAAGCACTACTCAATACTGTGCCATGTACATGATCTTTTTATATTAGGGCCTATTGTGGCACACATTAGTTCTTCTCATTTTGAGTTATGCTATAGCAGCAAAAGGAGGTCCCCAGGACTTTACTCCATTCCCATCATTATGGTCAACTCTACTTTGAGGAAGCAACTCTTTCTCAGTCTTTTCTTGAATGCATTCCAGCCTAGGGGGCTCATTTTCTGGCACTATAGTTGACAGTGCTTCTCTGCTATTCATAGGGATTTCAATGGCTAATTGTTTCCAGAGTTGGCTGCCAAGTCCTTCTCCCTTGTCTGTCTTGGTCTGGAAACTCAGCTGAAACCTCTCCACCATGTGTGACCTTGCTGGTATTTGAAATACTGATGGCATAGCTTTTAGCATCTCAGCAAGACACAAGCCCCCAAAGCATGACAAGCTGATGGACACAAGGGGAAATAATGACTTAGACTGGTTATATTACTGGATCTGTCACATGATAACTTCTTTAATGATTGAACATAGCTTTCCTTACCTTTTGTTTTATTCTCTCTATATTATTTTGGTAATGATTTACTTAAGGTAGAACTTTCTGAAAGTTAAATCTATTGTTCTCACACAAATGGAAAGTTAGCATAAGTGAATTTGATAAATCATTAATGAAGGACAGAGCAAGAGTCTAAACTCATCAAGAGAAATATTTGCCTCACAGAGATTTACATCCTCTATAACTTAAAATTCATTTGTGTCAGGATGAACTGGAACCATTTCATGCTATACATAGGTAAAATTTATTTCTCTTGGTTTTCTGAAACTTAGTTTCTGTCTCTGCAGAGTCATAAAATAGCTAAATCAAAGACACCAAATGTACAAATACCTTTAGCATCAGATAATCCTTATAAAGTTTGCTAGATGACAACCAGCATTTCAGTGAAAGGAAGTTCAGCAATTTATTTTGTTTATTTCTAAGATTATCACAGTTTTTCCTATTTTTATATTTAAAAATTTTCTTGGATTGGCCCTAAATATTAAACTAATAACATTTTTTCTTTCACACATAAGCTCATTTTTCTCCACTCAGAGAAAAAGTGTTTAGCTTTTCCTCAAAGAGAATTTCATCTTTATACCTAGTACCTATTCTTGTTTCATGCCACAGTGTTGCAATATTTAAAAAATGCCATATAATCCCTCAAGAACATGTAAAGAAATTTTTTGAAATCAAATAAAAATCACTTTATCTCAGATGTTACCATAGGTGACCCTTGTATGAAGAAGTAGAACAACTTTGAAAAATGACGACATTGATGTGTTATCAAACTCTGGAATGAGGAGCCATAGTTGCAAGTACAGAGACTGAGCTTGCTCCAGGGAAATAAAATAATTCAGATCTCTGAGTTCTCAAAGACTTTTTGGTCCCAAAAAGAATCATGTCCAAAACAGGAATTCATAAAACTCTAAATTAAAGACATATTAATGTTCAGGTTATACTGTGGAAACTTAAACACTTCTTTGGTGTCTGTTTTTTAAAGGACCAAAGAAAGTGGTAAAATAATTCAAATTTTCATGTCTTAGAGATTGGCCCTGATTAATACAATAGACATTTGATTGGCAAAACTTATGTTAGAAAGGGAATTGCCTTTTACAGCAAATGGAATTTTTTGTTTTATAGGGATTATTTTACTATTTAAAGTCAGGTATGTTTTTGAAGTCATATAAGTATATGAATGTGTTTGCCATATACTGGTCATCTTGAAACAGATGAAACAGACAAAATTAAAATCACAGAGCTTTGTAACATATCAGCAAGTATAAAGCTAGGCCTTTCATAAAGATATATATATATATATAGATAGATATATATATATCTATATAGATATATCTATCTATCTATCTATCTCCAGGGAGAAAGAGAAATATATATCCATATATATATATATATATATATATATATATATATATATATCTTCAGAGAGAAAGAGAAATTTTTATGAGATAAACCCTGAGCTGTTAGGCTTTCAGTTTGTTACCTAGAACTAGTGAAAGTACTACTGAAGGTATGTTGTTGTTGTTGTTAGGTGCCATCAAGTCAATATCCTACTCATAGTGACCCTACATGTAACAGGTGAAACACTATTGCCAGTGCTTCTCTGCTATTCATAGCGTTTTCAATGGCAGATTGATTTTTGGAAGTGGGTTGCCTGGTCCATCTCCCAAGCCTGCAGCACCTGGTATTCCCAGGTGGTCTCCCATCCAAGTACTAACCAGGCCCGACCCTGCTTAGCTTCTGAGATGTGGCAGGATGGGATGTCAGAGTGCTACGGCTATAGGTACTGAAGGTATGTTGTTGTTGTTAGGTGCCGTCGAGGTTAGGTGCTGTATCCAACTCATAGCGACCCTCATAGGGTTCTCAATGGCTGACTGTTTCGGGATTGCCTTGGGAGTGGATTGCCAGGTCCTTCTCCCATTTTTGTGGTGCTGGGAATTGAACTCGGGACCTCAGAGACTGCAGCGCAACGCTCTGCCAACTGAGCTAAATCCCAGCCCACTACTGAAGGTATAGTGCATTTAAATAATGCATATAAGTATAATGGAATGGATTTAATAACCTTCAGAGAGAGTCAGTTGCTTTTGTAATTTTATGAAAAGTTTATTATTTATTCACTTTAACATAGTAGAGGATTAAAAGAAATCTATAAATAGATTCAGAATTATTATATGCTAATTATTATAAGTAATTTATATTTTCTCTGGTATAGACTATGTATTAAAAACTATCTGTCTTTTTATAGGTTTTACTGATTTTACAGAACATATTTACAAATTTGGTCTTTTTCACCTTCCTACATGCAGTTGTTGTTGCTGTTAGGTGCCTTCAAGTTGTTGTCCGACTCATGCTGACCCTATATGCAATAGGTGAAACAGTATGGTTAGCACTTCTCCGCTATTCATAGAGTTTTCGATGGATTTTTTTTTTCTAAGGAGGGGGAGTGGGTTGCTGGGTCCTTCTCTCAAGCCTACAGCACCTAGTATTCCTAGGTAGTCTTTCATCCAAGTACAAACCAGGCCTGATCCTGGTTAGCTTCCAAGATCTGATGGGATTGTACACCACAGTGGTACAGCTGGAGGCAAAGGTGTAGCCCAGGCTGGCTTTGAACTTTTGATGCTCCCACCTCATTCTCTTCAGCAAGTTGATTACCAGCATGTGCCACAAGCACTGGCCTACATGCAGTAGCTGAAAGGAAATCATAAAGACAGAAGGGCAAAATCATAATTCAGCCAAATTATTCACATCTTTTTATACATTATTACCTTTCAAAACTGTATACATGCTGAAATTTCACTGTTTTTGGATGTGTTTAGATTTAAGAGGTATAGTACTCATAGCCCCCATGTGTCTGTCAGCTTGTTATGCTGTGGGACCATACATGTTGCTGTGATGCAGAGAGCTATACCAATGGTATTTCAGATAGCAACTGGGCCACCAATGGTGGAAAGGCTTCAGCTGAGTTTCCAGTCTAAGACTAAGGCTAAGGAGAATGACCAGCATTCTTGAAACAATTGTTGTTATTCTACTTACAACATCCCTATGTCCAACAGAAAGAAATACTCCTTGACACTATACCATGCCCAGCACCATGTCATTGGTCCTCTGTTGTTCATAGGGTTTTTGATGGCTGATTTTTCTCAGAATTGTTTCAGGAGTGGTCTGCCATGTCCTTCTACCATTTTTGTGGTGCTGGAGATGGAACCCAGTGCTTAAGAGAGCACAGAACAGCACTCTGCCAAGGGAGCTAAATCATATCACCCTAAATCTCTATGACTAGCAGAGAACCACTCTGATATATTTATAGAAAATGAATCTTCCAAGCTGGAATATATTTAAGAAATGATTGGAGGAGAGTTGTCTCCTCAAAGTAGAGTCAACTTTAATGATAGGAATGGAATAGAGCCCCTGGGACCTCTTTATGCTGTTGTGGCACAACTCAAAATAAAAAGAAACATAGTGACTGCAACAATGAGCTCAAACATAAAAAGATAGTGTGCATACCACAGTATTGTGTAGTGTTTCGTCCTATTGTACATAAAGTCACTATGATTTGGATCCAACTCGATAGCACCTAACAATAACTAAGTACTCACAGGTACCATTATTAATAGTGAGTAATTACATATGATATAAAACATCAATATCTTCTCTAAGGCTAGAATAAACTGGTCAGGGAAATAGTGCATACAATGATTAATTCAAGATTAAATTTTATAAACAAAAAGAAGTATATTTTTTGAGCATGTATTACTGATTTTTTCACTATTGTATAAAATGTTGGACAGAATAGTTAACCCTCAAAGATATATAATGTAATAAGCCCTGAATGATCTAACAAATAGTTTGTAATTGTCTATTGAATGTTTTAAAACAGAAAACAGTTAGATGATGCTGGATCTAAAAATAAAGTAATAGCTCAGATATTTGTAAATTTTGTTTATTGGCTGGTTGTTTTTTGTTTCTTCATGGAAGGCAAAATCATTATGAGATGTTTCCTCAGTCAAAAATATAAGGGGGTGAAACCAGATGTGCTGAATCATGCCTGTAATTTCAGCTCTCAAGAAGCTGAGGAAGGATGATCTTGAGTTAGAGGAGGCCAGCTTGTGATACACAGGGAGACCCTATCTCAAATAAAAGGAAATTGTTTTGGATCTTAAAATTAGCTCTCATAAAATGTGAAAATTTCTTTTTAGTTTAATTTCCATATGTTTTAATTTTCATTTTATTGGTATACTATCTCAAATATGTTATTGCTGTTAACGAAGATGTCTCAGGAATGCACATTAGCCTGAAATATCTTTAATCAATTGTATTTTAAATGCTTGAGGAAAATAATCAATAAAGTCATTGTAAAAATTGAGAATAGCCAAGGAATTTAAATAGATTCATTCCTATGACTGACTTCACAACTTCAAGTGCTGGTTCTGTAAATAAACTTTCAGTAGATTACTTAAGATAAGAAAATAAATGATTAAGTTTTAGATACCACAATCAAGTGGGAACATTCTGCTTGAAAAATAATAGATTCAAAATGCTCTGAATTAAAAGCAAATTAGAAGAGAAGATATAGAGAAATGTGTTTAACAATGTCCAATGTGTCTCAGGGAAGATAAAAACGTTGATTGGAATAAAATTGTTTATAAAAGGAAATAAAAATTGAAATATAATTGGAAATTATTCATAACTTCAAATTGTTATGTCAGAAAACATTATCCAAAATTTGGAAATAGTATAAGATAGGAAATAAGAGCATCCTTCAATGCAACGGGGGCAATCAAAACATTATTTAGGCAATATACTTATTTAAATTCACTTTTCACTCACTGTTAATGAAGTCCTCAAACATGAGGAAGTGAACTTAATTTTTAACTTCCAGACTTTTGTGTGGTAGAATTTCAAATACCTTCAATCCAGTGGTACAGATAACACAAGAGATTTATGACTCTGTTGGATATCTAGCCAGTTTTTATCGACTGAAGTAATCTTATCCTAACAATGACCACAAATACCATAGCTTCTTGGATATTCTTTGAACTAGACATAACATCTCATTCATTCTTTTTTTTAACTTTTTTGTATTAGTAATTTTTGATGTACAACTTAGTGAGTCTCTTTATGACATTTCCATACATGCATTTCATTGTACATTGCTCATGTTAACTTCCCCCTCACCGTCTCATGATCCTCCACCAATCCTCTTCTGCCTACCAATTGTCTCCTTTCTACTTGCCTGTCTTTTTTTGTGTGATTATATCTATTTATATATGTAAATCTTGATTTTTCCATAAGGGCAACATGTGTGATATTTTTCCCCCATTACCCTTTGTTCTTGCCTCCTCTCAATGTTTTTAGTCCAGTATCTTCACAGTAGCCAAGATATAAAATCAACCTAGGTGTCCATCCACAGATGAGTGGATAAGGAAATTGTAGTATACATACATCATGGAGTTTAATTCAGTCATTAAAGAAGGAAAAAACATAACATTTACTGGAAAATAGATGGAATTAGAGATCATCATTTTATGTGAATTAAACCAGACCCAGAAAAATAAATATCACATGTTTTCTCATATATTGATATTAGGTTTCCATATATGCTCATTATTAAAACATATAGATCATGAAAGCAGACAGGATTTAAGTAGGAAAGGATAATGGTCATATTGCTAGTACTTTGATGTGAGTTTACATTTGCCTATGAGTCATAATTTTAACTCTAATAAAATTTTGTTTTAAATATCATCTACATACATAAGAAAATCAACAAACTAAATATCATGACTATATATTGGACTATTTCTTCAGCACCTCTAAAAATTTATATCCCTAAGTTAGCACAAATAATTTTGAATTTGTGAGAAATTATCTTCTGTTAATGAATCTAATTCACTTTAGGTTAAAAAAATAGAATGAATTATGAGAACCTATGCTTTAGAAATAGTATCTAAGAGAAAAAAGACATTCTAAACTTCTTTATATCTTATCAAAATTGCATGAATTTTCAAATGATGGTTTTCATGTATGCCCTTAGGGTAGAAAACCCAAAAGCAGAATATAGGTAAAAATGAATTTAAAAATTGGACAAGATTGGCATAATAGCAAGTTAAACATGAAATGTCTTGTGATGAAGAATAGAAAGGATATTGGCTCTAGTTGGTGGTCTATCATAAGCAGCCAATGTAACTTTGGAGAAACAAATTTGAATTCTTTAAATGAATCTATAAAATTGGACTAATTTATTTTGAAAGACATTTCTAAGAATCAAATTATTTGATTATAAAGAAAGATGCACATATATTTTGAGTTTATTATTTAATTATTTTATTTCTAAGCTAAAATATCTAAAGTTCTCTCAGTATAAGACAAAATTTTATAATATTATTACATACTAATACTAGTGAGTACACTATTGTTAAAACATGGGAGAAATTTCTGTTAATTATAAGAACAAAATTTATCCAAATAAGTTGACTATGTTGATCCTCTACATAGATTATAACTAAATTTACTGGCACTCCCATGTATATGTGAAATCCTTCCTGAGAATGTAAATTTGAATACCTACAGGAGGAACTCAGGGAATATAATCATGCAATACAAACTTTATTCTCATCTTTAGAGTTTAAATAGTAAATGAGAACACAGCATATTTAAATAAATTCAATCTTTTTTTTTTTTTTTTTTTTTTTTTTTTTTTTTTTTTGGTGATACTGGGGGTTGAACCCAGGGCCTCGTGCTTGCATGCTTTGCAAGTGCTGTACCACTGAGTTGTACCCTCAGCCCATGTTTTCTTTTTTTTTTTTTTTGGAGACAGGGTCTCGCTAATTTACGCAGACTGCCTCTGGTCTCCAACTTGTGATCCTCCTGCCTCCGCTTCCCAAATTGCTGGGATTACAGGCATGTGCCACCATGCCTGGCTATAAATTCAAATTTTAATAAAAGTCTGAAAATACTATGTAAGGAAAAGTAAACACATCTATAAATGTCGATCAAACAAGCAAACATAAAAACAAATAAAAACCTATACGCTTGTCAACCAGAAATGTGCCACTTCATTGTTGGGAACTACTGTCTGTGATAATTTGTTCTTCCAGTTTTCTGTACAACCATGCCATTTTTTCATCCTTTTTAGATTTACCAGAAATATTGTAGATCTTTTGTAGAAGTGAATGGATCTTGTATTTTATATAAAGCAAACATAATGAGTAGTGTAAACAACTTATGTGGAGAAAATTGTGGGAAGTGATTCTTTGGTAGTTCCTTCTTATCATTTATATTTGTTGTCCTTTTCCCCTTTCTCTAATAGAAGTGATTCAGTGTTTAAGATAACCACAAATTCAAAATAAAATACAATCTTATTTCTTTGCCGATCACAGAATATCAAGTGCTTTTTACTACCAGAAATTTGGTAATAAGTCATATATATCTAGTCTCCAAGTTAATATATTAAAGAATACTTTTTAATATCAAAATATACAATGAAGAGATATAAGAAAGATAGTCCTTCTAGTTTATAAATGAAAATCTGGCTTTATGATTGACATGTTGTTGTTAGTATGTGTCTATGAGATGAGAAAACAATTATTTAATTTGTAGAAGTATATAATCTTGAAAAGATCAACTACAGAAAAATATGTAAAAGCATCTACTTTATGCTATTAACCAGGTAGGATGAAGAATTAGTTTCATGTAAGAAATTGTAAAAGTGATGGAGGAAAATTGAACTAAAGGAAGTTTCATCTATCAAGAGGTAAAACCAAAAGTCATACAGCTCAGTGCTAGAGTGCGTGCCTCACATGCACAAGGGCCTAGTTTGAACTCTAGCACTGAAAAAAAAAAAAGAGAAAATGGATGAGATAAGAAAGAGTAAGAAAATTAAAAGGGAATAGCATAATTAATATTTACAGTAGAAGAAATAAAATTCATAAATATCATTCAAGGTCAAAGATGGCAAAATAATAATTTAAAATGATGAAGAAAGAGATAGTAAAGATTAAAAAAAGAAAGAGATCTGAAATTCAGAATATAGTTTTCATGATGGCAAAAAGAAAGCTTGACAGATTCAACAAAAATCTATACAAGAGGATAATATTTCTGTAATGAATTACCAGACTCTGAAAATAGAAAGATTAATAAGAATAAAGCAAGATTAAGAGATCCACCTATAAAAATGACCTAGTGAACATGTAAATTTTGAGCATTGAGCATAAATAATATATACTTCAACTATAATCAATACATTTTCCAAAAAAAATCTAAAAAGGAAGAAGAATTAGGTTGGTTTCAGACTCAAACATATTTAATCATTAGAAGCCAGAAGATAAAAGAAGGGCCAGAGTTTTGGAGAATATAACAATGTTTGGTTAACAGTTCAGGTTCCCTAAAGTATTGTATTCATCCGATTAATTGTAAGAATGAAAAAAAGCAAGGCTGGATTTACTTAAGAGCGTACTCTATATCAGCGAGTCTCAAAAGGTTGGTATCTATAGGAAGTCTCAAAAATTATCTCCAAAGAGTATCCTCTCTATGCAAATTTCATTAACTTTGTGGGAAAATATATGTTCCAATACTGAATTACTTTAGGTAGAATAGAACTTACAAGAGTATACTTCCAACAGTACAGAATATTCTGGGGTTGGAAAAATTTTGGTACTTCAAGAGTAGTGTACATTGGGTCCTTTAACTAATACATTAAAAAATTTTCCTCAGTCATCTTCCAGATAACAGCAGAAATTCTAATTTTTCCAAAGACAAGGCAAATTCAAATATGTAGAAGAGAGAGAGAGAGAGAGAGAGAGAGAGAGAGAGAGGAAGGAAGGAAAAGGAAAGAAAGAAAAGATAAGAAGGTCTAGGTGTAGCTTCTTGTTACAGCATTTGCCTAGTATATGTGAGGAACTGGGTTTACTCCCCACCCATCAAAGAAAAAACAGCAATGAAAAAAATGATAAAAGTAGAAATAAACAGTACTGATTATTCTTTTATGCATGATAAATACAAAATGATCATTTATGAAATTATTCATTTATGCATAATGAAATAAGCAATTGACATTATTAAGAGAAACAAAGATCTTACCTCTCCCTTCTCCTCCACACTGCAAATTTTAGTATATTACGACTAAATATGTAGCTGCTGTTGTTGTTTTTAGGTGCTGTTGAGCTAGGTCCAACTCATTGCGACCCCAAGTACAGCAGAATAAAATACTCCTGATATTGTGATATACCTGATATTATGTCAGTGTTTCTCTTCTGTTCATAAGGTTTTCATTGGCCAATTGTTTTGGGATTGTATTCAGAGTGGGCTGTCAGTTTCTTCTTCTATCTTTGTGGTGCTGGGGATTGAACCCAGGGTCTCAGAGAGCATAGAGCAGCACTCTACCAACTAAGCTGAACTGAAATCCCATATGTGTGACTATTGGATGGAAAATTCCCGTGATGTTCTCATTTGACAAAAGAGATAAATGGATATTTTATGGAAGTTAATTACATAAAGTTTAAATGCTTAAAGAGTCAGAAGAAAATTAAGATGGTCAGGAGAGTTGGCAGCATAATCAGAAACATTCATCAAAGTAGGTGCTCATCTTCTGGCCCTAAAAGAGTAGAACCATGAGACTATTCTGTGGAAAATATTTCTGAGACATTTAGGAACATTTTATGCTATCTGGTTGCTCCACTGCTACCACACAGGCCCAGACTGACATGAATCAAGCTAATGAAATTCGGCATAGAGATGGATCTGGTTTTGTGCTATGGTACATCTCAGCCTGTCCAGGTTTGTCTCATCAAAGTTTGGGAATGAAATGTAATTAAGGAGTCATAATAATGGAAAGAATTAAGCATAAGTTAGGTATTCTTAAGTGAAAGGTAGAAAAAACTCAAGCCAGACTAATCTCAAAAGAGATCCAAATGATTGATGATGTCCATCATTATATCCAAGTAATCAAATATTTTTAGAAACATTTTCTGTTGGTACATGCATCATCTCTCTCTTCTTCTTCATCTCTCATAATGGATCTTTCCTCTGCTGTGCCTCATTTTATTTCAAGTTCTCTTCATGTGCTGAGAAATATGGCCACAGATACATCCAGGTATACCTAGTTCTTAAAATGCCTGATCTCAGAAACATAAAGAACTACACACTTGAGTAGAGGGATCCTAAAATAGGTATTTTGACTGGATCTTTTATTTATGTTTGATTGTATTATTGCAATATTCTGTTTCCAGACAGTGGAGATAGATAAAAATCCACAATTTTGTGGTAATTGAGGGTTGGAAAAATTAGGCAAGTTATCAGATCAAATAAGAAATAGTTCTGGAAAGGACACAAATCATAACAGGTATCATTTATATCTGCAATTAGTAACTAATCTAAAGTACATTCTGATGGATTAACCCATAGGAACTATTTCCAATCATGTTATTTTTTAAGACACTTTACTCCTGATGAAACTATTGGGACCAAACCTAGCAGTGAAATTGGAGCAAAATCTTTGTATAGATGAAAAATAGCTTGATGGAAACCTGAACTGTTAACCAAACATAAAAAATTTCATATTCTACTTGCTTTGTTGACAGTTGTTTCCCCTCATTTTGAGTCATGTGCCACATCAGCAAATGAAGGTCCCAGGGGCTTTACTCTATTCCAGTAATTAAAGTCAATTCTACTTTGAGGAGACAACTCTTCCCCATTCATCTTTTGAGTGCCTTCTATCCTCGAACGCTTATTTTCCAGCATTATATCTCACGGTGTTTCTCTTTTATTCATAGGGTTTTCAATGGCTAATTGATTCAGGTATGTGGCTGTGCAGTATTAAACCAGGAAAATTAGAAATCACCAAAAGTGAAATGGAGCAGCTAAATATTGATATTCTAGGCATTAGTGAGGTAAAAAGGATGGCTGTTGGCCATTTTGAAAAAGATAACCCTTGGTCAACTACGCCAGGATTGACAACTTGAAGAGAAATAAGGATGCATTCATCAACAAAAAAAGCATCCCAAGGTATGTACTGAAGGAAAATTCTATCAGTGATAGAATAACCAGTTAAGGAAAGTCAGTTAATATGACTATTATCCAAATTATACACCTTCCACTAAGGCTGGAAAAGGAAGAAATGAAAGATTTTTATCACCTTGTGCAGTCTGAAATCAATTGAAAATGCAATCAAGATGCACTGACAATTATTAGTAATTGGAATGCAAAAGTTGGAAACAAAGAGGAAGGCTCAGTAGTAGGGAAATACAACCTTGGTGACAAAAACGATGCTGGAGATTGCATGATAGAATTTTGCCAGACCAAAGACTTTTTCATTGAAAATACATTTTTTTTCACCAAAATAAATGATGGCAATACACATGGAGTTCACCAGTTGGAACATACAGGAACAAAATTGACTACATTTTTGGAAAGAGACAATGGAAAGGCTCAATATCAGAAGGCAGAACCAGAACAGGTGCTGTATATGGATCAGACCATCAACTGCTCATATACAAGTTCAAACTGAAACTGAAGGAAATTAGAACACATGTATAAGAGCAAAGGTATAACCTTGAGTATATCCCATATGAATTCAGAGACCATCTCAGGAAGAGGTTTCATGCATAGACACTTATGATTGAAGACCAGTTGAGTTGTGGCATGACATCAAAGACATCATTAATGAGGAAAGCAAAAGCTTATCAAAAAGACAAAAGAAAAAGAAAATAACAAATTACATGTCAAAGGAGATTCTGAGGCTTGTCCTTGAATGTTGAGCAGATAAAGAAAAAGAAGACATAATGAAGTTAAAGAACTAAACAGATGATTTCAAAAGGTAGCTTGAAAACACAAAATAAATCATAATGACATGTGAAAAGATCTAGAGATAGAAAGCCAAATGGAAAGAACATGATCTGTTTTTCTCAAGATTAAAGAATTGAAGAAAAATTATGAAACTCAAGTGGCAATAGTGAAGGACTCTACAGGGAAATTATTAAACGATGCAGGAAACAACAAGAGAAGATAGAAGGAATACACGGAGTCATTATATCAAAAAGAATTCGTGGATAACCAATCATTTCAAGAGACTGCATGTGGTCTTGAACTTATAGTACTGATGGAAGAATTGGAAGCTGCCTTGAAGTCACTGGTGAAACACAAGGCTCCAGGAATTGATGGAATACCAATTGAGATGTTTCAACAAACAGATGCAGCACTGGAGTGGATCACTTGTTTATGTCAAGAGATTTGGAAAACAGCTACCTGGCCAACTGACTGCAGTAGATCTATATTTGTGCCTGTTCCCAAGAAAGGGGACTCAATTGAATATGGAAATTATTGAACAATATCATTAATGACACACACAAGTAAAATTTTGCTAAAAGTCTTTCAAAAACGACTACAACAGTCTGTTTACAGGGACCTGCCAAAAAATCAAGCCAGATTCAGCTGAGGGTATGGAACCAAAGACAAAATTGTGGATATGAGATTGGTATTGACCATAAGCAGAGAATACCAAAAAAGATATCTATCTATATTTTGCTGACTATGCAAAGACTGTATGGATCACAAGAAATTATGGATAATATTGTGAAGAATGGCAATACGAGAACACTTAAATGTGCTCATGAGGAATCTGTACTTGGACAAGGAGGCAGTCATTGGAACAGAGCAAGGAAAATTGCTTGGTTTAAAGTCAAGAAATGTGTGTGTTAGGGCTGTGTAATTTCACCATAGCTCTTCAGTCTCTATGCTGAGCAAATAATCTGAGAAACGGGCTTTATGAAGAAAAATTTGGCATCAGGATTAGAGGAAGATTCATTAACAACCTGCATTTTGCAGATGACACAACTTTGCTTGCTAAAATTGAAGCAGATTTAAAACATTTACTGATGAAAATCAAAGAGCAAAGCCTTCAGTATGGATCACATTTTAACATCAAGAAAACAAAAACTCTTACAACTGGGTCGTAAGCAATCTCATGATAAATAGAAAAAAAAGAATGTGATTGTCCAGGATTTTGCCTTACTTGATTGTGCAAACAACACTCATGGAAGCAGCAGTTAAGATATCAAAAGACACATTGCACTGGGAAATGGTGTTGCAAAAGACTTCTTTAAAATGTTAAAAAGTAAAGATTTCACATTGAAGACAAAGGTATGCCTGACTCATATCATGGTATTCCCAGTTGCATCATATAATTGTGAGTCCTGGACAGTGAATAATGAAAACAGGAGAATTGGTGCTTTTAAAGTATGGTACAGGAGGCAAATATTGAATATACCATGGACTTCAAAAGGAACCAACAAACACAACCTAGAAGAAGTACAGGCAAGCAACCTTATATCCTTGGAAGCAAGGATGGCCAGACTGTGTCTGACCTATTTTGGACATGTCATCAGAAGGGAACAATCCCTGGAGAAGATATCATATTTGGGAGAGTAGTAGGTCAACAAGAAAAAGGAAGACCCTCCACTTGATGGATTGGCATAGTAGCTACAACAAATGATCTTAAACATAAAAAATTTTGGGCATGGCACAGGGCACAGTGTTGGGAAGTGTTTGCTTCTGTTGTACATAGAATCTCTATGAGTCAGACCCAACTCAACAGCACCTAACAACAGCAACTTTGTCAGGTTTTAAATACATATTTTGTCCACATATTTAGCCAGTGATTGGAAAGCAACTCAGTATTCAGATTTTTTCTCATTAAAGAAACACTTTAAAACACTAGATACACATCAGATCAGTATAACAAGACATAGATAAATGAAGCATGATTGTTAATCTAGCAGATCTTAGTCATCATTGAAATAAATAACCAAATATGCAATTAAAATAAATCATTTGTGTATATATAAAATTACTTATTTATAGAGTATTATCAAGGCCTTGAGTCAACACAGCAAAGGAAGTTATCAGTACTGACTGAACAGATGGAGAGACTTCACCAAGATTCTGATATTTGAGCTAATCTTTAGCTAAGCATTAAATGTGCAGGAGTCAGATGCTTGGAACTATATAGGAAAAATAATGCTGCCCCTAATGGAAACTGGATGTAGCAAATGTTGATTAGCTTGAAAATGTCAAAGATTTCATCATAATTGCTAAAAGCAATGTGACAATGTATGTGAAGAAAGAGTGTCAATACTTGTATTATTTATTTATTTTTGTTTGTCTACTTTATCTATAGTTGTTGTTAGGTGCCACTAAGTGCAGTCCAACTCATGTTAACCCTATGTACAACAGCAAGAAAAACTATCTGACACCATGCTATGCACAAAATCTTTTTTATCCATAAGCCATTTGTTGTAACCACTGTTACTTTACAGATTTTTAAATACTTATCTCACTTTAAAAATAGAATTTTTATGTGTACTTCACTAATATTTTATTTGTAATATAAATTTAATATTATAATTACTCATGTTTTTGTGAGCTATGCCCAATAAAAATTGGGAACTACATATGCATTGTTATCTTTGGTTTTTTGTGGATATCCCATGTCTCATAACTATTACCCTTCCCACAAAGAACAGAAGTCTGGAGCTGCTTTTTCTTTGCATTTCCTGACTTTCTGAAATTATGTCAGTTTCTTTTCAATCCCAATCCCCAATAACCCTCTATTTTCTGCTTCAAGCTCATTTTAACTTGATGTATAATAAAAATAATTGAATTAATGATACCTAAGGTTTTTGTCTAAATCGTAGAAGAACATACCAACACACTCCTGAAACAATCCCAAAAATCAGCCATTGAAAACCCTATGAGTGTTGCTGTGAGTTGGACCCACTCTATGGCACCTAACAATGGGAAGGATTTTGTCTGTTTCTCATTTTCCATGATGAGACTTAATATTTTATTTTATTTTTGCAGTACTGTGTGGCTAACCCCAGGCCATGGCATTTGCTATGTGAGTGCTCTATCTCTGAGGTACACCTCTATCTACTTCTATTTATTTATTTTTTAAATTTGACATAGGTTCTTACTAAGGTGTACAGGCTGCCTCTGGGCTCAAACTTTTAATCCTCTTGCCTCGGCCTCCTGAGTAGCTGGGATTAAAAACATGTTCCATTGCAATTCTTTTTTTCTTATTTTAATCTCTTTTTATCAGTGTTCAATAAGGAAACCTGAACCACCCCAGTTTTGTTTTATTATTTTACTTTCTTTTGTTTTATTATTTTACTTTCTTTTAATTTAATTTAATTTAATTTAATTTAATTATTTTATTATATTTGAGATTGAATGCAGGGCCGTGAGCCTGCTAGGCAAGTGTTCTACCACAGAGCTGTATCCTCAACCCTCATCCAAGTTATTTTAATAGAGAAAAATTAGTCAATTGGGTTAATAACTATAGAGCAAAAACACAGAAATAGAAATTATACAGATGCAGGTGTAATAACTACAGAAATAGGATTCACCATGAATATTTGTTGACCAACATAAGTAGATTGAGAGGACTGTAGTGTATAAATGTGGATATGCAGCTCTGAGCAGCTGCAGCTCAAATTTCCCAGGAAACTAGCTTGGGTGGTGTCTCTAAGGTTGTATAATCAAGTTGGTTCTAGGAATTTGGGAAGCAAATACTACATGGAAGCCAAACCCTACTTTTGGAACCAAATACTTACATCACAGTGAAAGAAATTTTTCAAGTGATACTAAGAGGTATAGGAAAAGAAACATGGAGAAGCATGTCACTTCTTTGGACACCATCTGTCTAATTCTTTGTAGTTCCTTGTATTTGCAAAATCTAACATAAAACCTCTGGTAGAGGGAAATTCATGTTTGCCGAGTCCCAGCCATAGGGCCATAAAATATAGAAGTGTGAGTTTGAAATTGAGAAGCTGCTTAATAGCCAGATGATTCTTCAATTGGTTGCCTATTTTTCAGAGTTTATAAATGAATGACAAATTTCAATCAGTATAAGAAAAGACTTTTTCATGTCTATTACACACTTTCAGGTGACACTAAGTCTTTCACTAATTGTATATTGTTATAAATCTTCCTATACTTATGTATGTTTATCTCCTTACTCAATATTCTTTAAAGGAGCATGCATTTTAGAGCTAGATCATCGTGGTAGAAAAAAATATAGAACTACATTACCCTTGCTTCTCTCATTGAGAGTTCTGCAACAAGGAACATTTATTAACTATTTTTAGTCTCATTTTCCCTCCATTATCCTAAGGGTTTAGATTATACTAATTTATTTTTTTTTTACTTTTCTGGCAAATATTTATTGAACTCCTAATATGTGTTAAATGCTTCAAACCCATTCCTGGGGTAGTCTCTGAACTCATATGGGAAATATTGAAGGTCATACCTTGGCTCTTATACATTTGTTTTAATTTTCTTCAGTTTCTGTTTGTACCTGCATATAAGCAACTGATGGTCTCTTTCACAATCAGCACCTGGTATTGTTCTGACATTTGATTTTGAGCTTTTCCATTATCTCTTTCCACAAATGTAGTCAATTTGGTTCCTGTATGTTCCATCTAGTAAATTCTATGTGTATAGTGGCTGGTTATGTTGGTGAAAAAGTGTATTTACCATGAAAAGGTCATTGGACTAAAAAATCCTATCATGGAATCTCCAGCACTGTTTCTGTCACCAAGGCCATGTTTCCTAACTACTAAGCCTTCTTCTTTGTTTGTAACTGTTGCATTCTAGTCACCAGTAATTATCAATACATCCTGATTGCATGTTTGATGTATTTTAGATTGCAGGACCTGGTAAAAATCTTCCATATCTTCATTTGTAGACGTAGTAACCAATGCATAAATTTTAATACTAGTCACATTAACTGACTTTCCTTGTAGTTATATGGACATTATTCTTTCACTGAGAGCATTGTACTTCAGGACAGATCTTGAGATGTCTTTGTTTCATGATGAATGCAACCTCATTTCTCTTTAATCTCTATTCTTGCCATAGTAGACCCTATGATTATCTGATCCAAAATGGCCCATGCCAGTCCATTTTAGCTCAGTGATGTCTAGAATGTTGATGCAATGAGTTCCACTTCTCTTTTGACAATTTCTAATTTTCCTAGATTCATACTGCATACATTCCATGTTCCAGTTATTAATGGATGTTTATAGTTTTCCTCCTCATTTTGAGTAATGCCCCAAGGAGGCAACTCTTCCCTAGTCACCTTTTCAGTGATTTCCACCCTGGGGGAGCTCATTTTCTAGTACTATATCTGACAGTGTTTTTCTGCTCTTGATAGAGTTTTCAATGGCTAATATTTCAGGAGTAGATTAGCCATATCATTCTCCCTAGTCTGTTTTAGTCTGGAAGCTCATCTATAATCTGCCCATTATCAGTGACCCTGCTGGTATCTGTAATACTGATGGCATATTTTACAGGGACTCATAGACTAAGCTCCATTATATTCACAACATGTTCTTCTCTACCTTTAGTCGGATCATCAAGAAGGGTCATAAATTGAAACATAAATTTTAAGATTAATGGTGGTAAGCAGAGGAAGAATTGCTAAACTCTGATGAAAGAAGCTAAATGCACCAATTCCTAGGCCTTTATTAAATTATATCATGGTTCAGGAAGCCAGAATCCTGAAACTTCTTCAGCTGTAGGCAGGAGTAGTTCCTTTGAGGGTTCCTAGAGAAGAATTTGTTCTATCCATCATTTCTATCTATGAATCGTTGCTGGCAATCTGAGTCATTATGCAGTTGTAGAAGCATGGCTCCAATGTCTGCCTTCACTATCCCATGTACTTCTCTGAAGCTTAGTGTGCCCTCTCCTCATCTTATAAGGACACCAGTCAAAAGACTTGGGAGCCACCCTGATCAAATATGAACTCATATTTACTAATCACTCCTGCAAAGGCTCTATTTCCAAATAATGTTACATTCTGAGGTTCCAGATAAAACTGAATTTGATGGCAAAAACTATTAAAGTCACTATACCTAACCACTGATGAAACTCTAGTAACTATATCATGAAGGCATAGTGCTCTCAACCTGGGGAAATACAAACATGTGAGGATTGAGACTACCCTGTATTAATAACACCATGGATTCCAAGTTAAAGTACCAGATAAAGCAATTTTCCCTGACTTTGGGCATAGGGAGAATTGATAATAGGAATTTGAGTTCCAGTACCTATAGTTTTTCACATCTATTTTAGCCCATATTCATTGTATTATATTATGTTGTATATTATAACAACCATTTCAGAAATCCATGAGGAATAGTACACAAAGGCAGTTCAAGGAGAACATTAGAATTTTGACACATTACTTTTAAAGAATTTGAAAAGATTCTGAATAAAAGATGGTGCAGAACTGAGTCCTAGCAGATATATGGCATAATTAGAATTTCTTTGCATCTAAAGTTCCAATAATCTTAGTTCTATCTTTAAAAAAGTATAATTCCTTGCAAAGAGAAAAGCATGATTTTCCTACTAATTTGTCAGATATCCAGTACTTTTTATACAAATTTATATTCTGTCCCAGGAATCATAAGAATTATCGTGATGTGTCTTAAATTTAAAATTTGTTTGAATTCAATCTACAAATACAAGAAATATATGTTTCACATGGCTTATGACTATCTTATAGTACCAAGTAAACCAAGCCAGGTTCATGTTTGTTACTGTGAAACAAAATGACAGAATGAATGGAAGGACGGCCAGCTTTAAGTAGTGTGTGTGTGTGTGTGTGGGGGGGTGAATGTGTGTTCCACCTTTTCATATTTCTAGGATCACATATATTTCTTAGAATTGTTATGAACAGACCAGTGATATCTACTTTACTCAGACATGTTGATTAAAATAAGTATATTCCATTGGATTTAGCTATGGTTTTATTTTAAAATGTCCTGGGAGTTATTACAACAGAATCTAAGCAAGAATTTTATGAGACATTTTGGAAGTCTACATATCATTTTGATATGAGCAAATGCAAAATGAATTTGTCTCCATGTGTAATACAACTGCATGATGTATTTCTTTTTGTTTTTTCTGTTATTTTCTCTTGTTCCTCTTGTGGCCAATAGTTTTTATAGCTAACCCCTGGAGTGGGCTACTTAAACTATTGGTATGTGTTAAGTGGTTTTATTGAGAAATAATGTTATCCATTAATATGTCTCAGCATGGAAAAACTGGCAGTTCAGTACAAATACTTCCATGTGTAAATTATAATAAAATATATCTCAGAGGCTAATGCCTAAAAATGAATGCTACTCTTTATCCTATGTCAATCACATCCCTCCCTAAACATTATCAAAGAATCATGTCATCTTTTTCCCTCACAGCAGTATAAAACCTCTGATGTTTTTAAATTAAAGGAAATAATACTCAAATGTATAAAATGTGTAACAAGTAGTCCTCCCTCATCCACACAAAATAAATTCCAAAATCTCAAGTGTGTGCCCCAAACCATAGATATTACCAAATTACAAGGTTTAACTCAGTTAGTAGGGTCCTGCTCTGTGCTTTGAAGCCCCGGATTTGAGCCCCAGCACAGCAAAGCCGGGCTCAGTGGTGCACGCCTGTAATCCCAGTGGCTTGGGAGGCAGAGGCAGGAGGATCGCAAGTTCGAGACCAGAGGCAGTCTGAGTAATTTAGTGAGACCCTGTCTCAAAAAATAAAAAAATGGGCTGAGGGTGCAGCTCAGTGGTCCAGCACTTGTAGAGCATGCAAGCGTGAGGCCCTGGGTTCAACACCCACTACCTCAAAATAAATAAATAAATAAATAAATAAATAAATAAATAAATAAATACCCTATGAGGGTCACTACCTGTTGGATCAACCCAACAACACCTAACAACAACAACAAAGTTTTTTTTCTTATATGTCTATAACATTTAATTTAAAAATTAGGTACAGAAAGAGATTATGATAAATAATAAAATAGAACTGCTATAATATACTTTAATAAAATTTATATTAGTGTGATATCTCTATCTCTTAAGATATCTTCTTATACTGTATTCATCTTTGTCTTGTGATAAAGTGTGTGATGATGCCTTATGTGAAGTGAGATGATATATCAACTACATGATAAATGAGGTGGATGGCATAGACATTATGCTATTATTGTCCTTCTTACTTGAACACAGCACTGCAATACCTCAACAGTCAATCTGATAACTGAGAGGTCTACAAAGTGACTAATGGATGAGCATTGTATACAGCATGGCTACTCAGAACAAAGGGGTGATTCACATTCCAGGAGGGACAGTGAAGGATAGCATAAGATTTCATTATGCTACTCAGAATGGTGCAGAGTTCAAAAAGTCTGAATTGTTTATTTCTGGAGTTTTCCATTTAATATCTTCAGATTGCAGGTGACTGCAAGTAGCCATGGAAAACAAAGCCAAAGATAAACAGAGATAACTGTGTTAAATGCATGATGTTTGGGCTGAGGTGGTTTTTTTTTTTTTTTCTTTTTTTGGAAGGTTGATGGATTGCTAATATCTAGCTATTGTAGGTATTAAAGCAAACAGAAAATAAAAAGAAAAAATTTGAGTACCAACTTCTAAACATAGAATTCATTTTCAGGAGACTACTGTAGTTTTCTCTTTGTTTGAAGTTAAATGAAGCTTTGCTATAAGACATGTATATTTTTACTTCAGTAAGTCTGCAATAAAGTGAAACTAATGCTTGTCAGTTTCAAATCACGTCAAGATTCTGGTTTGTTATTGCTTTTTGGTGCCTGTCAAGTTGAGTCCAACTCATATTGACCTTATGTACAACAGAACAAAACACTACCCAACACTGTGCCATGCCTGGCACCATGTCAGTGCTTCTCTGCTATTCATAAGGTTTTCAGTGGCCAATATTGAGAGTGGGCTTCCATGTCCTTCTCCCAAGCCTACAGCACCTGGTATTCCCCGGCAGTCTCCCATGGAAGGACTAACTAGGTCCCATCATGCTAAGCTTTCTAGATCTGATTAAATCTGACACCAGGGTGGTATGGCTGTAGATGGGTTCTGGTTAGAATATTAAAAATGAAAGCCTAAATAAAAATAGGTGAAAAATTCCTGAATATTAGGTGAATATACCCCAACTCCATATACAAACATACACACACATATACACTCACACACGTGTACACACACATTAGGAAAGCAAGTTTAAGAAGTATGTTTTATGGGTATTTTGATGAAGAAATTAGATCAGAAACATTTCAAATTAAGTTACACTAGATCATAGATTGATTTGAGATTTGAGAGCTATAGTATATATGGAAACAATTACACTGGCCAGCAGCTCTAAGTTATATTGTGCTTCCTGCCTATTTTCCCGAAATTCTTTGCCTAATGTAGTTTCCAGGTTAATGGGCTACAGACAAGATACATTCTCTGCTACAAGACAAGGAAAAAGATTTGATAATCTTATTTTATGTGGGCTGGGATTTAGCTCAGTTGGTAGAGCACTGCGCTGCAGTCTCTGAGGTCCTGAGTTTGATTCCCAGCACCACAAAAATGGGAGAAGGACGTGGCAATCCACTCCCAAGGCAATTCCGAAACAGTCTGCCATTGAAAACCCTATGAGAGTCACTATGAGTCGAATACCGACTCGACAGCACCCAACAACAACAACAACAACCACCTTATTTTACTCTAATTATTTGGCATAATGAGTAAGTAGATTATATTGAAGTTACTACTCAAAGAAGAAAGTAAGAAGAAATATAATATTTTCACTAGTAGTTCTCAGGGAGGTAAAAGAGGGTCAGAATGTCTGAATCTTCTCATATTAGTTGTTCTTGTTAGGTGCCATAAAGTCAGTATCTGATTCATAGCGACCCTGCTTGCAACAAGTGAAACACTTTGTCAGTGCTTCTCTGCTATTGATAGGGTTTTCAATGGCAGATTAGTTTTTGGGAGTAGGTTGCCGGGTTCTTCTCCCAAGTCCACAGCACTTGGCATTCCCAGGTGGTCTCCCATCCAAGTAGTAACTAGGCCCGACCCTGCTTAACTTCCAAGAACTGACAGAATCAGATGCCACAGTGCTATGGATGCAGGCTTCTCATATTAGTACAAGGCTTCAAATAGAGACATCATGTTATGTTCAGTGTGTTGTACTTTCAGTTGTGTTTCAGAGAGGAGATGTTAAAATATGAGGCAAAATAATTATTTATAGTAACTCAGCTTTTAATTTTGACTTACTAATTAGAATGCCATCCTCATTATTCTGGAAGTCTAAAAAAACAGCACTGACATTGTTTCAAATTCATGAGAGAAACTAATTTTGGGGAGACAGGACAATCTTCAGGTAGTATAGATAGGTGAAACAGGAAAATATTGAAGGTAATACAGAAAGTAGAGGTTCCCCAATGCAGAAAATGAACAAAGAAATTATTAAAAAGGCAGCTGTTTTATATTGCATAAGTGTAAGAAGGGACACTAATATGATAAGTTTTAGAAAAGACAATGTTAGGAATGTGTTGTGTATTGACAAAAAGATTATTTAGGTTATTGAACATGGTTTTCTAATGTCAAAAGGTAAAAAATGGAGGGACAATTCAATATAAAAAATGACAGAGAAATTAAAACCAGATATATAATATTTTGCTTTGTCATTCTCATCATGTAGTAAATCATTCAGAATATAAAAAGTAAGACAAGATTAAGGGGATAAGATAATACAATCATTACAGGTTACTAGACACTTAAAATAACTTTGACTCTTCAAGGTCAAATTTAATGCAATGTGAAATAGGGCAGGTATTGTTGATAGAACTAAAATATTTGACTATTGGCTAGCTATGAGATTCATAAAGTTTAAAGGTCACAAAGACATTAAATTCTTTTGCTTCACACAGGTTTGCTTATGTATTCTGAGTGAATGACTTTGGAAATTTATGATCATAGACATAGACCAGCTTACTGGGCAGATGCAAATCAGAACTAAGATTCTCATTTGGATATCAGCTCCCTGTTTTTAATTGGCATCATAATCCCTGAATGAAAAATCAAATGAGTATCCTTTCTTAGGGACTGCCTTTCAAATTGATTTGCTTCCCACTGTAAGAATCTCTAGGTTTAGCATCTATGATGTCTCATATCTGCACTAAATGTATTATTTCAGAATTAAGTCTCACAGAAACTCTGAAGCATGAATATTTTTAACTGCATTGTATAAGTCAAAAAGTGAGGCAATGAAGACTAGGTTTTTTAAAACAAAGCTGTTGTTGTTGTTGTTAGGTGCTGTCGACTCCAGTCCAACTCATAGCGATGGTATGTACAGCAGATCAAAACACTTCCCGATTCTGTGCCATGCACATGATCTTATTTATGTTTAAGCCGGTTGTTGCAGACACTGTGTCAATCCATCTGGTGGAGGGTTTTCCTCTTTTGCATTGACCTGCCACTCTCCCAACATGATGACTTTCTCTAGGGATTGACCTCTCCTGACAACATGCCCAAAATATGTAAGACTCAGTCTGGCCATTCTTACTTCCAAGGAGCAGTCTGGTTGCACTTCTTCTGGGACAGATCTGTTGGTTCTTTTGGCAGTCCATGGTATATTCAATAGACGTCTCCAGCACCATAATTCAAGAGCTTCAATTCTTTTCCTGTCTTCCTTGTTCAATGTCCAGCTTTTACAACCATATGATACAACCGGAAAAAACCATGCCATGAGTCAGACACACCTTTGTCTTCAATGTGGCATCTTTACTTTTCAATACTCTAAAGAGATCTTTTGCCACAGATTTTCCTAGAGCTGCTGCTTCCACGTGTGTTGATTATAGAGCCAAGCAAAGCAAAATCGTGGACAACCCCAATCTTTTCTCCATTTACTGTGAAGTCGCATACTGACCCAGTTGTAAGGATTTTTGTTTTGTTGATGTTTAGTCACAACCCATATTGAAGGCTATGATCTTTGATTTCATCAATAAATGTTTTAAATCCTCTTCACTTTCAGCAAGCAGAGTTGTGTCATCTGCATAATGCAGGTTGTTAATGAGTCTTCCTCCAGTCCTGATGCCGTGTTCTTCCTCATAAATTCCAGCTTCTCGGATTATTTGCTGAGCATATAAATTGAAGAGATAGGGTAAAAGTATACAGCCCTGATGCACAGGTTTCTCAACTTTAAACCAGGCTGTGTTTCCTTGTTCTATTCGAACAACTGCCTCCTGGTTTATGTACAGATTCCTCATGAGCAAAATTAGGTGCTCTGGTATTCCCATTTTCCGAAGTGTTATCCACAATTTGTTATGATCCACACAATCAAATACTTTTGCATAGTCAATGAAACATAAATATCTTTCTGATATTTTCTGCTTTCTGCTAATATCCACCTAACATCAGCATTGATGCCCCTCGTTCCCTGCCCTGAATCCCGCTTGATTTTCCGGTAATTCCCTATCTATATACTGCTGCACTTGCTTTTGAATGATCTTTAGTAACATTTTGCTTGTATGTGATATTAATGATATTGTGTGTTACTTTTCACATTCAGTCAGAGTCCCTTTTTGGGGAATAGGCAAAAATATGGATCTCTTCCAGTCAGTTGGCCAGGTAGCTGTCTTTCAAATCTGTTGGCATAAACATGTTAACACCTCCAGTGCTGCAACTCTTTGTTGAAACATCTCTATTGGTATCCCATCAATTCCTGGAGCCTTGTGTTTCCCCAGTTCTTTCAAGGCAGCTTCCAATTCGTCCGTCAACACCATTGGTTCCTCTTCATATGCAACCTCTTGGAATGGTTGGTCATCTACCAATTCTTTTTTGTATAATGACTCTGTGCATTCTTCCCATCTTCTTTTGATATTTCCTGCATCATTTAATATTTTCCCTGTAGAATCTTTCACTACTGCCACTCAAGGCTTGAATTTTTCTTCACTTCTATAAGCTTGAGAAACACAGAGCGTGTTCTTCCCTTTTGGTTTTCTGCCTCCAACTCTTTGCACATGTCATTATAATATTTGTTTTTGTCTTCTCGAGCTGCCTTTTGAAATTTTCTGTTTAGATCCTTAACTTCATTATATCTTCCTTTTACTTTAGCTGCTCCATGTTCAAGGGCAAATTCCGGAGTCTCTTTTGACATGTAATTTGGTCTTTTCTTTTTTTTCCTGCCTTTTAAATAACCATTTTTTTATTCTTGAAAGATATCTTTTATGTAATCCTACAACTGATCTGGTCTCCTATCACTTGTATCTAATGCATTAAATGTATTCTTGAGGTGGTCTCTGAACTCAGGTGGGATCAAGGTCATACCTTGGCTCACAAAAACTTGTTCTAATTTTCTTCAGCTTCAGTTTGAACTTGCATATGAGAAGTTGATGGTCTGATCCACAATCAGCACCTGGTCTTGTTTTGACATTTTGTATAGAGCTTTTCCATCGTCTCTTTCCACATATGTAGACAATTTGATTCCTGTATGTTCCATCTGGTGAAGTCCATGTGTATAGTCTCCATTTATATTGTTGAAAAAATGTATTTGTAGAGAAAGGTCATTGGTCTGACAAAATTCTATCATGTGATTTCCAGCTTCATTTCTGTCACCAAGACCATATTTTCCAACTACTGAACTTTCTTTCTTGTTTCCAACCTTTGTGTTCCAGTTACCAGTAATTACCAGTACATCCTGATTACATATTTGATCTATTTATGATTGCAGAAGCTGGTAGAAATCTTTCCTTTCTTCATTTGTGGCCTTATTGGTGGGTGCATAAATTTGAATATTAGTCATGTTAACTGGCCTTCCTTGTAGACATATGGATATTATTCTATCACTGACAACATTGTATTTCAGGACAGATCTTGAGATGTCCTTTTTGATAATGAATACAACCCCATTTCTCTTTAGTTTATCATTCCCAACATAATAGACCATATGATTGTCTGACTCAAAGTGGCCCATGCTGGTCCATTTTAGCTCACTGATGTCTAGGATATCAATGTTTATGCACTCCATTTCTCTTTTAATGATTTCTAATTTTCCTAGATTTTACTACCTACATTCCATGTTCTAATTTTTAATGGATGTTTACAGTTGTTTCTCCTCATTTTGAGTCATGCCACATCAGCAGATGGAAGTCCCTGAGGCTTTACTCCATTTCTGTCATCAATGTAGACTCTATCTTTTGGAGGCAACTCTTCCCCAGTAGTCTTTTGAGTACCTTCTAACCTGGGGGGCTCATTTTCTGGCACTACATCTGGCATTGTTTCTTTGCTATTCATAGGATTTTCAATGGCTAGTTGTTTCAGGAGTGGCTTGCCGGTGCCTACTCCCTAGTCTGTCTTAGTCTGGAAGCTCATCTGAAACCTGTCCACCATGGGTGACCCTGCTGGTATCTGAGATACCAGTGGCATAGCTTTCAGCCTAATAACAACACAGAAGCCCTGACAGTGCAGCAAAGTGACCAATATTTGGGGGGAAACAAAGCTACAGAGTTGTATTAGAGACTTACACAGTTTAGATTTAGGCATGGGTATTTGCAGAGAAGAGATAGACAGAGATCATAAGAAAAGAATAATAGTACATGTGTGAGACATGGACATGGGTTTCTCAAGAAAGTGAAGAGCCCCATAGAAATAAAATTGTCAGTGTATTATCACCTCGTCTATAAATCAAAGAATAGTATTCTGCATAGGTACAAATGTTATTCTGTTCATACTTCCTAATATTATACCATCAGTACTTCATTTGAGCAATATAATTCCTTATTAACTTCTCAACCAGGAATGTATATGTGAATTTGCCCTTTAGGCTATTTTGGTATACTGTTTTCCAAATTTATTGTTCATAGAGGCTACTGAAGATCTTGTTAAAAATTCATATTTTGATTCCAATGAAGGTTGAGGTTCTGTAATTCTAAAATACCCAGGTGGTGCTGATACTGGTGGTCTCTAGGTCATGTGTTAATGGACTGACTATCAGCAATGCTGTAACACTGGATCTCTGGACCAGTCACAGTCTGAGAACACTTACTCTTCTGCAATGCGATAAGGAATGTGTGCAGGAATATAAATCATCACCCATATTCCTTCATGGAGAAAGTTTGTTAAGAATGACAAGTGAACCAAACACTGGGCTTAGCTGACATTGTAGATTTATACTCTAACACAAGTATCTTATCTTTCGTGAGATATGGGATGGATAACAACCAATTCACTGACAAGCTAGTTTGCAAGCACATATAGCTGGGAGCTGAGAGGGATTGATACTTTTGATTGTAGAGGGGGAAGAGTGAAACAAGTTTTGTTTAAAAATATATTACCTGGGGAAACAGAGAAAGCCCTGCTACACAGAAGGCAGAAGGCAAGAGGTTTAGTTACCTGGAGAAAGAACCACCAATGGTAGGGAAAAAATTTAGTTGTATATTAGACAATTTCCTATTTTATACATTTGCTTGACAACAGAAGACTATTCTTCCCACACTATCCTACCAATGATTCTTTCAGAACCTGGGAAGAAGTAATATCTGCAGTTTGACTCCACCTTTCAACCAATCTTGACAGCTTTAAAATTGATATCTGTAGAGACTATGATCCACGTGGTTTGTATTCATTTATTCATTTGCCTGATTATTACAACTTTTCAAGTTTCTCTTTGTTGTTGTTGTTGCTGTTGTTAAGTTTCCCTAGGGGAACTACATATGTAGCCAAGGTAAAAATAATTATGCTGTGGATAATTAGGCTTCTGAAGGCTAGTTTGTGAGCCTAAAAAAGATTATCATCCACTATTTGGTACCAAGTCTACTGAATCTACAAATAACTAAACAGATGGGTATGTGGGGATCAAGCTAAAGAGAAGTTAAGTGCTAGAATACTATCACTTCAGAGAGTATTGGTTGAGGCAAATGTTTTATTTAATTTTTCGTAGTTTTACATAAGATAAGGGGAATTTTCATCATGATTATACTTTTTAATTTCCTTCCCTCTTATAAGGAATTTTCTTGTATATATTATATGTGATATTCATCATGATTCCTGATATTAGGCAAACAACACATTATTAATCTTACTGAGTGAATTCTCAAGATAGTAAAGACTTATCTGCATTTACTCAGGTCTACTGACATAACATTAGATCTACAAAATACAGTTTCAGAAAAGCAAAGATAAGGTCTCTCTTCACAACTTTTTTGGCAGAGTGAAAGATGTCAGATTATAAATTAAATAGGTGGATTTGTAGATTATTAAATGTATTTATTTGACACATGTTGATTAATGTCAACTGTGATAAAATTTTATGAGAACATCAAGATATGCCCTGATTCTACACTTTTAGATACTTATTTTCAATGAATTTGATAAAGATATAGAACTTGTATCTTACATAACTTAGCTGAATTGGCAGCTGAAAGTCCACATGCCAGAATCCATAGTTTAAAGTCCTGTCAGACTGTAATAAGAAGTTAAATATACAAAGATAAATTTTTACATGCCTGTTAAATTCTGCCTTAGGGTAAAAAATACCAAGTATGCTTAAAAAGAACATATTAACTCTCTTCAATATTTGAAGTATTTTTATGTGGAATACAACTTTGACACAATTTGCATAGATCTCCAGGACTGATACAGGAGAATGAACAAAAATTCAAGGCAGTTGCTAGCAGAACATCAGAGGACTGTCTGACCTTATAGGAATGATCATTTTCAGAAGGTTCATTCATACAAAAGCATGCAATTTCATTCCAGCATTCTGTTTAATTTTCATAGCAATGCTAGTTGAAAGGTACAATAAACTCATCTATACTAAGAAAAATAGGATTATAGAGACCATGCTTTTGTAAAAAGTCAGATGTGGAACATGTGGTAGACTCAAGATTGGGATTCAAGTCTGTTGCAAACACTTTGCAATTGTTATCAATATAAAAATTCTTAATCCTGGCAATTAATCAAACAGAGAAAGGTGACCATAAGTCAAGAACACTCCTTAGAGAAGTTTTTATTAACTGAGCAACTAAAATAGGTTGCTGTTATAGTTTGGTTCATAAATGTCCCCAAAAGGCTCAAATACTAAGGCTTAGATGACAGCTTAAGGTAAAAACATTGGGAGGTAGTGGAACTTTTAGATGTGGGGCCTAGTGGAAGAAAGTGGGCCATTGGGAACATGGCCTTGAAGGGAATATTGGGACTCTGGGCCCTTCCTCCCCTTCTTTTTCCTTCCAACTCCCATCTGGTGCACAGTTTCCCTCTGCCACAGTACCATAGCCATGATGTGCTGCCTTACTAGCCTTACCACAGGCCCCAAAGCAAGGTGGCCAATTGATCATGGACTGAAACATCTGAAATCATGATCCAAAATAAACCTTTTCTCCTTTAAGTTGTATATCTTTATACTTGTCATGGAAAATATAAGCAGACTAACACAATAATATTTCTCCAAATTATCTTCTAATTGTTAGATTTTCTGAGACTGAAACCTTTTTTCTAGGAACTTCCTCCTTTTAACCACATAATTATCCTGGAGATTGCAAGTTGGTATAGTATGATCTGCACTGTAGCCAGAGTTTGGTGGTTCTTACCTTACTCAAGGCTGAGTTAATTGACTGCTCAAGGGGTGAATGGGTTTATTCCTGGACTGGATAAGAAATCCTTTCTGTGATGCTTCTAGGCTTCAAGCTGTAACATTCTATCATGCTTAGACGTGATTACAATTGCAAAATCTAAACCTCAGAAATTGGTAAAAATCCATGTTTTCTTTCAATTTAGAGAAAGATGGCCAAGAACTATAGAACCAGAGAGTATCAGATGAGAAAGGGAGAGTCCTAATAGCATTCAAGTACCAGATTCTGTATTTCAGTGGCTGAGCTATATTCTGATCATGGTTCCATAACAAATATCCTTTAGCCTTTAGATTCAGCTAGTTTGAACTAACTTTCTCACTGTGACAACTCAGAGTTCCCAGAATCACTTTCTGCCAAGAATTCTAAGTAATAAAACTTAAAATACAGAAATATAGTATGACATATTTGAGGATTAAGTCTTTGCATATGAGTAACAATTTTGAGATGTAAATTATAGTTTCTTTCTTCCAAGAAAATTGCTACTTTATAATATAATGCTTGATATTTATTGCACTGAATTTTTAAATATGAAAATGAGTTTTATATCTAGGTAATTATTTAATTTTCTCAATAAAATTGCCTTAGTCATAAGAGCACAATAATGTGGAAATAGCCCATGTTAGCCATTCTGAGTACATTATTTGACTTATAAGTGTATGTATAAAATGAGAACATCAACTTTATTTTCTTATATTACTCTATAATATTAAATTTTCATTGAAGACATACTTGCATCAGAAAAGATTTTTAATTAAAACATTTAAAGGTATATTTCTAACATTTTACACTGGATCCTCAACAGTAAATCTGCAATTAATGTATTTAATTTTTCTATACGAAGAGTATTAAAATTTTAGGCCTTTTATATAGACTCTGCTTTGTATTACTCTTAGCATCTCATACTATATTCAGGACAATAAATGAAAGGAGGATAAAATATTTTGTATTATGTCTATAACCATTAATCTTTCATCAAGGATAAACAGTACTATAAGCTGGGCATGGTGGTGCATGCCTCTAATCACAGCAATTTGGGAGGCTGAGGCAGGAGGATCACAAGTTCCAGGCCTAAGCCAGCTTACTGTCTCAAAATAAAAACATAAAAAGTGTGCTTGTGGTGCAGCCCAGCGGTAGAGCACTTGTATGTGCGAAGGCATAGGTTCAACTCTCAAATACAAAACAAAACAACATAAAACAAAAACAGAAAAACCTCCTAAACAGTATACTATATCAGAGTAATCAATTATTTAATAAGAAAGATCCCTGGTGGCTTTTATTCAATAATCTTCCTATAATCATCACTTTGTAATATGTCTAGATTGACATTTGTAATACATGTACTAGGCCAATAAATTTACATTTTCCTGTAGTCCTTTTTCCAAAAATAATCATTATTACATCAGTTTGGTTATTAATGTTGGGAATAATTGAAAATATATAATTTGAATAAGTGGCTATTGCATTATACTAGAAAACATAATAAAAGATGGTACATTATTGTCAAAATGCTTTTAAAAGCATATTTTCCTAAAATCAAAGAAAATTAGGGAAAGTAACTATTAAGTGCCTAAAAATATGAAAGACATTGCCTCAAATGAATGAATTATAGTAATGAGGCTTATTATTCTTTACTTTAGTGAAGTTGTGTGCAACATCTAATATTTTGAGAAAAAAGACAAGATGATGCTCATGGATATTTTAAATAAAGTCTAAATATGAATATAAGTATATACATAAAATTATAAATAACAAATATTTTCTATTTTAAAAGATGTTCTGAGAATTACCATTAATATTGGTCAAGACGTTTACTTTTCTTTTGGCAATAGCATCACCTTTTCTTGGTGGCTAGATTTATTCTTCGTTCTTGCATTTCTGGGGGAGTTGAGAACATGAGGGTAAAAATTGACATGTTAAAAACCATAAGAAAAGTCCTTTTGCATTTCAAATAAGAATCTCAAGTAGAGTGACTTTAAACTTGCAGAATTTTAAAAGAAACATTTCTGTTCATAATTTTTTTTAAAACAATGTTGGTAAGAACCATCTGGAGCCAGGTGCTGTGGTGTACACTTATAATCCCAGTGATTTTGGAGATTGAGACAGGAAAATATCAAGTTCAAGGCGAGAAGCAACCTGTGCAAATTAGCAAGACCCTGTCTCAAAAAAAAAAAAAAAAAAAAAAAGTAAAGGACTGGGGGATGCATCTGGATGATAGAGAACTTCCCCAGCATGCCTGACCCACTGAGTTCAACCCCTAGTACTTATTTAAAAAAGGAGGGTTACCTTTACTTTTTTGACATTTGTATTCAAGTTTTCAGATTTTCCTACAATTCTTGGAACTATCCAGTAACTTCAAATGTAATCTTTTTACATTTCTGTTTGTTCCTGTCCACAATTTATTTACACCTAACTAAAATTGAATCTATTTCTATGACTTATCAACAATTTCCACTTGATGGAAAATACATTTAAAAATGTGTTTCAAGTAACCAAAACAGGTAATTGAGTGGTATTTTAATTAGAAGTTACATGTATTTCGTGAGTTTTAATAATACAAGGGTGTGAATGATTTTATAATCAGACTTTCCTTTTAAAAAATTCTGGTGGCATAAGAGATGTAAGAATAAATTGTAACATGAAAGACAGTTCTATGACACCTTTTTGCATAGAAAATTGAAAGTATTCATTTTTAATTATAACACTATTAACCATAAATTTTAAAATCTTAAAATGGCTAACACATATATTTATTATAGTAAGATAGCAGACATTTACTGAAATGTGTACATAATCTAGCCTAGAGGTGTACTGCTGTGGTGTCCAATCCGTCAGATCTCAGAAGCTAAATAGGATCTGGCCTGGTTACTCCTTGAATAGGAGACTGCCTGGGAACATCAGGTGCTGTAGGCTTAGGAGAATGACCCAGCAACCCATTCCCAAAAAACAATCAGCCGTGGAAAACCCTATGAATAGCAGAGAAACACTGACAAAGTACATAGGGCACCTAAGAACAACTAAATAAACTTATTTCTATATATGAGGCTCTATTATTAGTAGACATAAAATGTTGATAAATCTACATGTAAATTGATTAGTACTTCATAGTAGAATCATACAGTTGAATTGGAAACTCAAAAGAAAGCAGATTTATTACCATAATGCCAAATATCTTGGAAAATTTGAGAAGGATAGAATTTTGGAATTTAGATTAGCATCCTCAACAAGGCTAGGACACTCAAATCTCATTGCCTGAGAACGCCAAGTTTATTATTTGGCCACCCTATACTAATTCTTGAGACTTGTGAAAACCATGTATTGTTTCTTGTAGTTAAATAAATATTTACTGTGTCAGTCGTCATCTGGAAAACTTTCAGTTCGCCATTAAAGTAAATTTTAAGTATTCAATGATAGTATGCAAATATATATTAAGGAGTAGATGTTTCAGTAAATTTTGGATCATGATTTGCAATTGAAATTATATAACTATAAAAATATTAGGAATGTATACATTGTATATGTATACAATCTACTTATAAATGAAGGAAATGAGGTACAGAAGATTGTTAGTATGCAACCTCATGCGTAACAAGAAGGATTATGGTCAATATCCTTTATTTCTTGTGTAAGTTTAGATAAAATTAAATAAAATGATAACAGAAAAATAATAATCCTTCATATATATAGGCAGATGTGGAAATTAGCTAGAAGGGGAAATGGAGATAAATTTTAACTAAGAGTAATGATACACATTTGCATGTTATATGCATGCATGCATATATAATATGATACACATATACATATCCCACAAACACCTATGTATATTTGATGTTTAAATGACTAAACTTCTGAAAGTTGAAATTTGGCAATTTGTTGGCTTGTAGGAAAATGAACCATAATTAACTCAAAGACAAAGGTAATATCTATGTAGCCAATCTAGCGTTCTCTGTCAGAGTGCTTTGTTGACTTCATTTTCTTGATCTGATGCCAGTGTTTTGACAGTGGGTTTTGATAATAAAAATATTGCTGTGGGCTACAGCCCTACATGTACAAACATAGCAGCATATTATGGACTCATTCTGAGAGCACTGGGGAAAAGTCTGTCTGCACAATAGGAAACACAGACTGAGACAACTATATTTGCATACTCTGAACAGCGCCAGATTTTTCCCAATATTCAGTATGTTTTTCACAGTTCATCAGCTTTTAAGGAACATATTTGAGCTGGGCTTTTAAGGCTTGTCAAAACAAGGGCACAGAGCCTTTGATAAAATTTTATTTCTATAATAAATTATAAACTTTTCCAATTGTAAGAAACCAGCACCTTCTATGTTAGCTTCAAAAAGGAAAATTATATATATATTCATTATATGTGAAATTTGTAAAAGATGCCCCAAATAATGGTGTTCTATAAAGCAGCCACATTGGTGCATTTGACACAGAGCGTAGCAATGCTAAATTTTCACAGAAATGACCCTTGAGCAATACACAATACATGATTGCATGCTCAGGATATTATATAATTTTTTTCTTTTATGGCATTTTGTATAAAGAAAAGTTCTATTATTTTAAGGCTACTCAGTGATTGCTATCATAATAGTAATACCTCATACAATCGACCACTTTATAATCTACAGAACTGTTTCACTCATATTATCTCATTTTGTTCCTTTTAGAGGTTAATAGCCTTATGAAGAAGGCAAAAAATAAGTTTAGAAATGTGTGTGGGTTGTGCAAAGCCAAATAAATGTAGATATACAGACTTGAAGTTAGTTTTTCTGACATCTTGTTCTGTACCCTCTTTATTATATTTTCACAGATCTCCAAAACATGACATGTTCCAAAATATTCTAAATTGGTCATTAAGGTAATAGATTTTTCACTTCAATACTATATACCTTAAATTTCAACCATTGGTGTTACTCTGTAAAGATACATAGCAGAGAAGCATTGAGAATAGTGTGGTGCATGGCATACTGTAGGGTAGTGTTTTGTTCTGTTGTACACAGGGTTTCTATGAGTCAGACCTGACTCAAAGGCACCGAACAACAACAACAATAACAATATTATATTTAGGAATAAAAGTATTAATATTTATTATTATTATCATCACTTTCTTTGTGAAGAAATTTTCATTCTTATCCTACAATATCCTATTATTATAATTGCCTTGAAATAATAAAATATTTTAATAATTACTGGCTACTAAAACAATGCCATTACAAAGTATGTTGGCAAAATTGTTCATCTTTCAGAAATCCTAGATATTTTTTCTATTGTTCACTTTGATTACAGTAGAGTGAATAATGAGAAAGAACTTCTCAGAGAGGAAAGAATACCTGGCCTCAGGGACGTTTTGGTATGCCTGCACAGCCATATCGGATAAGGTTAAGCAGTAGTAACTTTGTAAGTCTTCTGAGTAGGAATTTTTATTGCAAACATACAATTCCACCACCGTGGAATTTCCACCATTGAATATTCTTATTGAGAAGAGTCAACTTGTCTGTTAGCTTCTGATCAATGGACTATAAGATGCCATTTAATATCTGATTGAATACATAAACAGGAAGCAAACATCTTGGGATTTAAGCTGGTTTGTTAACTGGGTAAAAGTTTGGTTTTCTTGTGGGAAAATTAAATACTTTATGTACTACAATCACTTTACCCCATGACAGCAACATAGCCAAAGTGACGGACTGGGAAAGAACTAAATATACTTACATAGAAACAGGAATCTATTTTGTTGAGAATTGAAAATATTCACACACACGTACTCTCACACAAAACTTTTTAGTCTTGCTTGCAAATAGGTCTAGTAATGTGACTGTGTTCTGGTCAGAGATATTTAAGGAAGGATTAGTAGTAGAAGCTTTCATAAAATAATATGAACTCTCGTTTACTTTTCCTCTATATTATTGGAAGTTGAAAGTGACCCTGGAACACAAGACCCATTGGATTATGTAGCTACTTTGAAGTCAGACTCTAAAGGTGGTAAGACAGAGAGAATAACTCAAAATCTCTGTAAACACAGTTGCTTTATCAGCACAGCTACTTGTAGACATGTTTTCTTGCTTCTGCTTCTCCTGTTTCAATTTAATTTCATTAGCACCAGAACATAATTGCCAACTATTGTAAGAAAAAATTGTTTCAGTTTGTGAGCTCATTAGCTACTTACTCCTTCTACCACCATTTTCAACTTGCTGCTTTCTGGTTGCTTGAGCTCAGAAAAATAATGTATTGAGAAGAAAGAAAAGTTAAGCAGACCAAATTAAGGGGGCAAGGAGACTATCTAGATCCTATAGAAATAGAAGCATAAGTAATATTTTAAGCTTATGGACTCTGTGCTCTGACTCCCTATGTTTGCTACTTAGTTTTACCTATTATTGTCTGGATGGCACTGAGTTACTTATCCTCTCTGTACCTCAGTTTTTCCATCTATTTTTCTGGTATAATCATCCCAATTGTTGTGGAGAATAGATAAAGTAATATCTGTAATGTACCTATAATAATTCCTGGTTTATATCAAATATTTGATGAATATTGATTATTACAACTAATAAAGTAAGGAGAAGAGAATTTCAATTAAAGGCATCAACTTCAAACCAAGAACAGCCAGAAAACACTGCAGGGGTTATCCTTTCTTATACCTGGAATGTTACACAGACAGAAACAAAGATGTCTTGTTTATGCATGTTGAAAAATTGCCTTGATACACTTCACTGACATGTAGATCAATTTGTAAAATTTTGCAGTATTTAAAATGTTAGACAAAAATAGGAAATGTTAGTTGTCTGATAAAGTTTAATCAAATTATTTCCTCAAAGGTGTATTTTTTATTGCTATAAATGAACATGTTGATATAAGGTGTGATAAAAGCACAAGAAGTTGTGTTTCTGATTCTGCTGGCAACACATTATGTTCAAATCATGTTTTGAATTTCATTTACAGATAAGGGTTTTGCAAATAATTGTATCATGAAGTGGTAATCTACTGCCAATATATGAAAATAGAGAAACTTAAATTAAAAACATCACTCAATTGAAATTAAGCCATACACTAGAAGGCTGGTTTTCCAAATGCACAAAGTACCTAACTTGAACAAAGAAAGTATTTTTTCACTTGTCATTGTATAAAATTCTATTTTTAATAAATGTCAAATATTCTTACTGGTAATAAATTGATCTATCATTGTAGATAATATTTTTTAATTTTTTAGACAAAAACTTCATTATCCAATAAGAAATATGGGATAATTTTACTAATTTACATATGCATTAGTATATTATATATTAAATAATGTTGTTGTTGTTGTTGTTAGGTGTCATCGAATCCATATCCAACTCATAGCAACTCTACATACAACAGACAAAACACTATTGTCAGTGTTTCTCTACTATTCATAGGGTTTTCAATGGCAGATTGATTTTTGGGAGTGGGTTGCCAGGTCTATAGCACCTGGTGTTCCCAGGCAGTCTCTCACCTAAGTACTAACCAAGCGTATAGCACCTGGTGTTCCCAGGCAGTCTCTCATCTAAGTACTAACCAGGCCTGACCCTGCTTAGCTGCTGAGATCTGACAGGATTGGAAGCCACAGGTCTATGGCTGTAGATATTAAATAATATTTGATTTAAAAAGGGCAATATATTTTATATCCTCTTTGATCATATACTATAAGTGAAAATATTTCATGATGAATTTAATTGAATGTTGAATGCAAAGAAGTTTTAAAATGTTAACATTAAAACAGTAGATAAAATTTTTAAAAGAATTTTTTAACTACAGAGCATCTAGTTCAGACTCTCAAACTGAGTATAACATTATAAACGTCTATACATTATAAACATTATAAAGTTCCCTAGTTTCATTCTAGTCTATTCTGATTCTATGCTTTGGGGTCTGGGAGTGTCTTTAAAAGTAGCTTCTCAGATGGCTTTGGTGATCCTTACTTTTTTCTCATTTTGGATGGAGTCCAACTCCCCTCATGTATATAGATCAGAGACTGAAGACCCAGAGGGTGAAGACAAATGTTTAGTAGGAGATCAGAGCTCTGCTTGATTGTCTAGTTCAGCATCTAGTTCAGACTCTCAAACTGAGTATAACATTATAAACGTCTATACATTATAAACATTATAAAGTTCCCTAGTTTCATTCTAGTCTATTCTGATTCTATGCTTTGGGGTCTGGGAGTGTCTTTAAAAGTAGCTTCTCAGATGACTTTGGTGATCCTTACTTTTTTCTCATTTTGGATGGAGTCCAACTCCCCTC